>MU869534.1:0-41959 GCA_036418205.1 Ostertagia ostertagi | reverse complement strand
GCGGTATTTTTCCATGCTTGGAATAACACAACATAGTGGCGTAAACGTTTTTTTTGATCGAACGTATTCAGAACATAATTGTGGCCTAAAGAACCATCAAGTGCTGACAGCTTAAGTATTAGGTGTTTCAGAAAGTTCTGTCGTTTTCCAACCCCTAATTTTAAATGCACGTATCTCGGCTTAGACTGAACCTTTCGAGTTGATTAAAAAACCATTCGAAAGCGCGAATCTTTTTCTATAAGAAGCCGTTCAACTGGGTACGTTTGTTTGGAATGCTGGACCTCTGGAGGCGATGAACTGAGGGAAGGTCGTTTTAGCATCATGTTGGGTTTTGATGTATTTCTCTTCAAGGAAGCTATCGAGATCGTCAGAAATTTGACAGTAGATAGATCAAAGGTCTACTAAGTAAGATGTTCGCAGAACCACTCTGAAGTTCAGCTGGTACAACTTGTGAAGGGTTGGCCGTGCGATGTGCGTTCAAGACACCTTTCAGGGATGTGTGCGTTCCTTTATAATGAGGAATGCTGGACCCATGCCTTAGAGTTTTTGATGATTTTTGACTTAATATAAAGATTGATTCTCCACTGTAACAGTTCCACCTGATACTGAAGAACATGGCCAGCCGCTGACCCCATGAAAGCTGCCACAACCCTCCTCCAGCACAGTTTAAATTCTGCAAAGTTTGTAGAGCTTCATCGCCGTCGATCTATTCAGCAAACCTTCGTGGACTATAGAGAAGAATCCTGCTCTTTATTGTACGTCGCAAATCTGTAGAGAAACGAGTCGCTTTTATCACATAAAACAAGCGACAATTTGATGGACGACCCTTCAAATTGGTGATTTGTCGCGGCACGCCCCTATCAAATTTTTTGGACTTTCCAGCTTCTTCCGTATAGCTTGGCTGTACAAACCATATACGCCCAGGTTGGGCAGAACCTCCTCTATGGTCTTACGCACGAGTGCTTCAATCAGAACTTTTGGCTAATCGGAGACACCGTCCGATATCCGACCACTACTCTCATCATATTCAAGGCTCTCGCCTTCGTTACAATAAATTTTTTAACTACTGCTTCTGAGCACATTTATTAGGCCCAAAGCATCGTTAATATCTTGAACTGTTCCCGCCACTTTCAGGTCTATTTAAAGCTAGAAAAAGAAAGTCATGCCAACTTGCTCATCGAGTATACCGCATTCAAAGCTTTGAAAAAGCTATAAGAAAATATTTTAGGACAAAGTTGAGCTAAGCATTGGATAGAGCTGGAAAAGCTCTTCAAAATGATATCAACATCAATTGCAGCTTTCCCAGATTTCAAGGGAAATAAAGCATCCAAAAGTGGAGTGTCAGAAAACGACAGAACTTTCTGAAACACCTAATATCAGAAAATAAGCAGAAACCTTTTCCAAACGAGTGCCTAATCCACTAAAATTGGCATTACAGTAGAGTAGAAATGTCGAAACAAAATGGAGTGACGCTTCCAAGCTGCTGTTTATTTAGCTTGCTTGTAGAATCATAGTTACTTGTTTGCCAGGTAAAAGAGGCAAAGAAAGGCTATGAGAAGTAAGCAGAAAGCAGAAATAAAGCGTGCATAATTGTGCTACACTTTGCGATAGAGATCCTGTTTACGAGTTGCCCTAGGAGCTTTCTGCGACTCCACCAGAGATTGTCATCAGAAGTCAGCCTTGGAGGTTCACTCTGTTCACACCAGTTATCGAATGAACGAAGCGATTCTCGTGAAGATTTACTATTAGAATTCAAACAGAGCTTCAAAACAGGAATGCTGGGACTCACATGTGCGTCTGATTGGAATGTGAGTGAAGAATACAAATTACGCTTTCGTAGTCGCTGTTATTTTTCCACTAAAATACAATGTTCGGTTATGCAAGAGCGAACATCAGTGCTCCTTCTTCTCTCACTAATCCCTGTCAGTCTAACTCGGACTTCGACAATATTCTGTTACGTTGAGGTACGGATTTTGCAGATCCTAATAAATGGCTCATTGTAACTTAGTGAGATGAGACTGAGGCCATGCGAATTGAATGATTTTCAAAAGGTCCCTGCCCTTAACGCGGTACTTCTGCAAATTCTCACTAAATGAAGTTGCATCCAGATGGAGAAGTTGGTCAGAGACGTTTGAGATTAGATAACCTTTCGGCTTATACGTCAAAGAGTTGATCTCTTGAGTTACACACCTACACCTAATGGAGAAGATTTCAAGAAGAGTGAGAGCTAGGTCAATTAGGCCAGTGTCATCCATTTTTCGCGCATGCATGCCTCATAAAAATGCATTTTCTATGGTTCACACTGAAAACCAAAAACGACTGTTCATCAATTAGTCTGAAATGCTATCATTTCGCAGAACTTGAGAATTTTACGAGTCCTCCCGCATTAGGTTTTGATCCAATCGTCCCTCCTTTTCGAGATGAGGGTACAAAGAAAACCGTGACATGAAGAAAATGCAAAGCTTAGAGGCGAGATTTGCACTCCATTCAAACAGACCAGAAAGATTACGGTAGTCTACCACTGCGAATTTTGAAGAATTTCACTTTGTTGATATGGTTATTACACATTTTTTCGGTCAAAACATCTTATTGTATCCCTTTGCAATCAGCACGATTAAACACTGCTGTATAACACAGGGGTGGCCTAAAAAGAGACTTTGCCATGACTCATCAGCAAACCTTTCGCCTTACAGGGTGCCACTGCTGAGGAAAGTTTTATGGCAAAATATCCCTTAACATTAGATGTCCTCTCATAAGTAGAAGCAGGTCCTCTCCCACTGCCCACCGTCCTTAAAATATGTCGTCACCCTACATCACCCTTGAGCTCAAGAACTAGCTCTAAATATGCTAGACCTCCTTCCGACTAGCGTTTCAGATAATGTAATGGTCCATGATCCGTCCCACCAGTTGAGCTCGAACTGTGCACAACGTTCCCATGCAAATTCTTGTGACCTCCTTGGTGCATAAAGCTATTAAACGTTTATTGATAGATTGGGATGTGCTCTTTGATATTAAGTTGGGAGCAGTCGGTTTGAGTTCAGCAAAGCCTGAATACTGTCCAAAATGTGAAGTACATTACGATAGGTTGATTATGTTTCTTAAACTGCACACAAGGTTGCTATGAAAAAGATTCATTTGCCGATCTTCTTTGACGCATCCTTCTTCTGGTGTAACGCTTCTGTCCCCATAAATATTAGACATTTACTTCGGAAAATTCATGAAAAGGAGCAACGCAACGAAATGGAACCGCGTCAAACATTGTCAACCGTTGCGCTCACACTTTAACCCTTTGACGACAATGGCACCCACCGGTGGGTGCCGCTATGTTCACCGCGTGGGAAAATGGAAGCCAATGGTGGGTGCTACCTTGAAATATGTTTCTTTGCATATTTGCAACATTTGTAAAATCCCAATAATTATAAGCAAACTATATAATATCTATGACGAGTATGACCTACTGAAATTGCTAATGGTAAGAAATAATTTATATAGATTTTAAAATGTGCCACATAGCTTGCCAGCATATTAATTGCGGTTTTGGCATTACAGGCCTGTTAACTACTAATCAGCGCTTCTTATCCGTCTTCTATGAAAGCCACTTCAGAATAAGGGAAGAGGTTTGAGAGTGTAGTCGAAAATCTCTACACATTTAACGACTTCAGAGGTTTTGCCCTCCTCTTTGAAATCTGAGTTCCCCTTCCAAATTTGAAATTTTCCTAAAAAACAATGTACAGTATAAAAGCCTAGAGCTGCTTCTATAGCCGGTATACTATAAAGTCAAAAATCCTACAGAAAAAATGCTTTAACCCTTTCGGACCTGAATTTTTCCCCGTGGAGAATTTTCTTCTAGCTATTGTTTATTACTTGTGAGCATATAGGTATCATTATGGCGAAATTTGGAAGCTATTCGATCACAAACAAAGAAACTAAGAAGCTTTGAAAATTGGCCCACCTTCTTAGTTTTTAAGCTTATGTCGAAACAATTCGAAATTTCATAGTTATGCCGAAAAAGTTTATAATCTTGCATAACATTATAACCCATAATTTTGATTTAGGAATGGATCTACTTCAAGTATTTTAAGAAAACACTTACTTGGCCGGTTGCGGGGGTCAGCGCCCATTCATTGTTGCACTTGTACACAAATACTTGTAATACTAACAGCAACACACAATGAAATGGCAGGTTTAGCTCATAATTAGGAAGGGGAAGGTTGACTGAAGCAACCTCTAGCAGGATTAGAAAAACCATGCTGTTTCAGCGGCAATGCAAGCGTTTGAATTTGGTGGTGGCAATTGCCACCGCCAGGGCCGAAAGGGTTAAAGGAATCAATTTACCCCAATTTGTGAGCAGAGTTTGTTCGCCCCAAAAAGAGGCGTGATCTAAGCAAACATTCATGGCAAGCTACGTGCGAGATCCGCGATTGGTTCGTCAAAGAGTAGGTAACAAGAATTACGACCCCTCTCCGTTTTGCGGCGTCTCTATAAGACAAGCAAACCATCAGATTAGAACTCCCTCACACGTACCGCGTATTCCTACCCGCACCGACAACGGCCGCGGGTGGGAGTCGGTAGTGGTCAGGAAGATGTAAATATTATCCAATGAAAGCCGCATATACTTCGCAAGGTCTCTTAAATTGGAGCTTCTCATGAACTTTACGACAGAGAATGACAAAACGACCTCCTTTCCATAACCATGACCCTAAAACTTCAGCAATCATCCACACAGAAAATGTCCGTTCGCAATGTACTTCATGCGTTAACCTTGTTAACCTCAAATACGACCTCTACCAAAGTCGCAAATACGGCCACCCTTTTTGAATAGTGCATACGGACGGTTGGCCGTGACGTCAAAACTTCTTTGCTGCCAGATCTCCCCCAGCTGTGATTCCATAGCCCATATTTATTACATGAAAGAAGACTCCTACAAAGGCTTTAGTTCGTATTGTTATCATAGAGGCGGACTTCTTCCAGAAACGTATAAGTTGGGTATCAGTTGCACAATTAATAGCCTGTTTCGTACACTTCGTGCGATGCACAAGCTCGTTGTGTCAATAAAACGTAATTCCTACAAGCCATAAGGGTGATGCTACTGGCGCATAACAAGAGCACTAATTTGTTAATGCGAGCGTACTTTATCATATCAGCGGCAAACAACCAACTGATCATATCTTCATGAAATTCTTGTGTTTGAATGGAGAACTCATTTGAAATTTGATGTAGATTCGAAAGCAGTGCAACTGGTGAATCCGAAAAATATGTATGGCACACACACAAAATTTTTAGGGTGACATTTACTGAAAGCTTTTCATTGGGAAAGTGTTTCCGCCTACTAATGGTAGTCTAATAATTGTGATTGGTTCTCTCACACAACTAGTAAAGAATCCCAGTTAGAAGGCTTTTTAGGGCACGTTCTCTCCGGATGGAATTTTCAATGGAACACTTCACGAATGCAGCCCAAGCATTGTGGAGTGCGATACTGAAGAAGAAACTATTCTTCTATCTCCACAGGTGGAGACTGTTCACTGTCTAGAACGAGGACGTTTTTGGCACGAGCAGGTACCGTTGACACCTAATCACATTAAAAAACCAGATTTAAAATCTTGTAGTTCGGTCTTAGTTGGCGGCACTATTGCAATACACAGTTTCTCCTCCGCACATCAAGTAAGCTTAGATTAACCCATTCGCGACAATGTCAGCCACCGGTGGCTGACGCGAAGATGTCCACTTCGGACCATGTCAGCCACCGGTGGCTGACGGGCTTTAAATGGAATTTTTGAAAACAAAAGGAGGTCTTTGGGAGATTTTCTTTGCTGTGAAGAATCTTCATACCCTCATCTATCTAGGCCACCCCTGGGCAGAGGAAATCTCTATCCACTAGAATTTTATTGAAGAAAAAATAACCTGACTTCAAAATTTCACCGAAAAAGTTGAAATTTTTTTCCGCTGAAACTTTTCCCATGGGGGTTTTCGAGGATCTTCTTCTTCTTCTCCCTAGCGTTAGTCCCGCGCAGTCGCAGGGTCCGCTGTCTTTGTCAGTCGTCGCCACTTTGCTCTGTCCAGGGCATCCTCTGCTGTGGCCATGACTTCACTTAGGTCCTTCTTGATCACGTCTCTCCACCTCTTCTTTGGGGCTCCTCGCGGTCGCTTGCCTTGCACTTCGAAGTCCATCGCTGTTCTTATCGGATGATCCTGTGGCCTCCTTAGCACATGCCCATACCATCGCAGACGCTGTTCCCGTACCTTCAGCTGGACAGGGGCAGTCTGCATGACCGCTCTGACATCCTCGTTTCTAACCCTGTCCAGCCGCGTCCAGCCGCAGGCCCACCTCAGCATCCTCATCTCAGCGGAGTGAAGCTGCCTTTCGTGTTCTTGTTCAGGGGCCAGCACTCGCTGCCGTATAGCATCGCAGGCCTGACTACTGTTCGGTACACCTTCCCTTTGAGCGTTCTGGAGCACCTTCGATCACAGAGGATTCCAGTGGACTCCCTCCATTTCATCCATGCAGCGTTGACCCGAGCCTTCACCGCCTGATCCACACTGCCATCAGCTGCCAGATCGCTCCCAAGGTAGCGGAAGTCCTCCACTCTTTCGATGGTCTCACCATGGCCGTCTACGATCGGCTCTGCACCCTCTTCGGAGCTCAGGAACTTGGTCTTCTTGACATTCAGCCGTAGCCCGCCTTCTGCCAGGACCTTCTGCCATTCTGCACCTTGGCCTGTAGTTCCTCTCTACTATCCGCTATCAGGGCGATGTCGTCAGCGTAGAGGATGGTCTTCAGTGGTCCTTCCATGAGGCCCTTCACCATGGATCGAGCGTTAGGAGGAACAGGGGGCTCAGAGCTGACCCTTGATGCACCCCAACCGTGATGTTTACCTCCTTCGTTAGGCCGTGAGGGGTGCGTATGGCTGCTTTGGCTCCTTCGTACATGTCCTTCACCAGAGAGATCAGGTGTTCTGGCACGTTTCGTTCCCTGAGCGACCTCCATAGTACTGCTCGCGGTAGCCGGTCGAACGCCTTCTCCAGGTCGAGGAAGGCTAGGTAGCAGGGTCGGCGCTTTTCTCGATACTTCTCCATCACTTGCCTTGCGATGAAGATGGCATCCGTTGTAGACCTTTCGGGCATGAACCCGAACTGTTCCTGGGAGATCGGGACCAGCTCCCGCAGTTTCGAGTCGACCAGTCGCTCGTACAGCTTCATTGTATGAGCAGTCAACTTGATCCCGCGGTAGTTGGAGCAGTCCATCGCGTCACCCTTCTGCTTGAAGATGGGGACGATGGTACTTGTCCTCCATGCATCCGGCATCTTTCCTTCCACTGTTACCTTGTTCAGGAAGCTGGTGAGCCACCTTATGCCGTACTCTCCGAGCGCCTTCCATGCCTCGATTGGCACCCCATCTGGGCCAACCGCCTTTCCAACCTTCATCCTCCCAAGTGCACACCTAACCTCATCCTCAGTCCAGAGTGCGATGGGACCAGCTGTGGCCTCTGCCCGTGAGTTCGTTCTTGTGGGGAACTCCTCGTTCAGAAGCCCCTGAAGTACTCTTCCCACCTCCTCTTGACTTCGGCTGGCTTTCTTAGGATGACACCATCGCTGCCTTTACACTTTTCACCACCCTGATGTCTTGAGTAGCACGATGCCGGGCCTTAGCCAGCCTGAAGACGAACTTCTCTGCGTTTCTGCTTTCCAACTTCTCGTACAAGGCGTCCATTTCCGTGTTCTTCGCCTTGGCGACGGCAGCCTTAGCGAGCCTCTTGCAACTCCTGTAGGTGGCGAGGTCTTCGGGGCTCCGGGTCTTCTGCCAGCGCTTGTATGCTTCCTTCTTCTGCTTCACGACTCGCTGGACCTCCTCGTTCCAGAACCACGCTGCCTTGTCTCCTCTGAATCCACCTCGCGTCTCGCCCAGGACCTCCTTGGCACATCGCAGGATGGTCTCAGCCGCGTTGCCCCAAGTCCGCTGTATTGGCCCGTTAGGATCTGGGAGACCGACTTCCATTATCTTTCGCCTGAGGTCATCCTTCTCCGCTTGGTGCAGCTTCCACCACCGGATTCTCCTCTCGGTTCTTACCCTTGTCTTCTTGGGGAGGTCTATCGCAATGTCTGCCAGGAGGGGCCTGTGCTGGGGAGCCAGATCTTCGCCGGGTAGAACTTTGATATCCTTCACAGTTTTGAGGGTTGATCTTCTTACCAGCACATGGTCGATTTCCGTCTGTCTCCCTCCACTGCTGTAGGTTACCTTCTGAGTCTCCCTTTTCGCGAAGAACGTGCTGCAGATTGCCAGATCGTGGGCTGTAGCCAGGTCCAGAACCCTCTCTCCCTCAGCGTTCCTCACTCCTATCCCTCTACCTCCGTGCACCCTTTCTAAGGCCTCTTCTGTCACTGCCGACGTGACCATTCAGATCACCTGCTATGGTCAGGTAATCGCCTTCCGGAACCGATCTTATGGCTTCGTCCAGGCTCAGATAGAACTCGTCCTTATCACTTTCGGGGCACCCGGCTTGCGGTGCGTACACGGAGAGTATTGTCCAGTACCCCTCCTTCGTGTCTATCCTCACAGCCATGATCCGATCGCTGATCCTGTTCACAGCGGAGACATAGTCCTTGAGCGACTCCGCTACCGCTATGGCCACGCCGTTCCGCTTGGTGTCTTCTCCATTGTAGTAGAGTTTGACACCTTCCCCGATTTCCCTGGCCTTAGCACCTTTCCATCGCGTCTCCTGAAGGCATAGGACTTGGATATTCCTGCGCGTCATCAGATCAGCAACCTCTCGGGACTTCCCAGTTAGCGATCCTACGTTCAGAGTCCCAATTCGAACTAGCTTCTTTGGCCGAGGCCGTTCACTCCTCGGTAGCCCTCGCATACTGACCACAGAACTCGGGCGGGGGTTCTGCGCGCCACTTCCGGGTGACGTCCTAGCTTTATCACTGATTCTTTTTCGACTTTAGACATGTTTGTTGTGACTGGGGTCTTCATCAGCCGGCCTGTCAACCTGGGCCTGACGCTGGTACTAGAACCATTTTTGCAATTTTTGCAAGGCATGGTTTAGAGCCTCGGCAGGGATCGAACTCGCGGTTTTTCAGAGGTGCAGACATGAGTCTAACCTCTTAACCACTCGGCTATCCCTGCCTCTGGGGGTTTTCGAGGCCCTATCTACGAATATGATATCCGTTTTTGGCGCTGGCGCCAAATTGGCGCCATTTGGCGCCAGTTGGCGCCAAGGGTGTCTTCACCAAATTCGCTGTAAACTTGCGTATGGGGGTTATTTGAGGCCCTGATTACGAATATGACATTCGTTTTAGTCGTTGGCGCTATTTAAGCACCTGTTTCCTGCTCGCCTGCACCCTCTCACTATTGGATCCAATCAGGACTAACAAGGGGGGTCGTTCAGGATGTGGAAAGCTTTTTCGAAACGGTTTTCTGTATGTTATGGGGGCTCATGGGGCAGACCGAGTCCATTTTTGCTTGGTCCGAGGTTCAGTCCCTCGTGATGACAAATTTTTTTAGGTTGGAGCTTCCAAATTTGCTCCAAAAACACCAAGAATAGATATAATGTTCATTATAAAGACCATCAGTAACTAGTGCTTTCAGATTTTCACCGTAATGTGGCGGAAAAAAGTTGTTACGCCAGAGGGGCGCCAAATGGCGCCGTAGCGCAAATTGGCGTAGCAAGTGGCGTAAATTTTAGCAATCGGAAAAATGAATGTCATATTCGTAATCAGGGTCTCAAATAACCCCTATATACAAGTTTACATCGAATTTGACGAAATTCAGTCAGGGCGCCATCTGGCGCCAAATGGCGCCAATTTGGCGCGCCAGAAATGGATCCCATAATCGTGATCAGGACCCTTGATAACCTTATAGGATAAGTTTCAGCGTGAACTACGGATGATATAGAAAAAACTAAAAAAACAAGATGGATTTCCCCTGGGACAATGTCAGCCACCGGTGGCTGACATTGCGCAATCGCCTCTGCCGGCGCTGGTCCGAACGGGCAGTCTTCGAAAATCCCGCCCGGTCGCGAGTGGGTTAAGCATATAACTTTCAAAGTGGTTGAAGAGAATCCATGACAAAACCTGAATTCCATTGAATATGCGAGAGCGGCTGCGCTTTATGAGGCTTTCTGATGCAAACTCTCTCCAAATAGTATTCTTCGGTTTGGGAATGTGTGAAGGACAAAATCAACTTAACTTTTCCCTCACATTTCAGTGATCCAAGAAAACAGTGAGAATTGTTACGGAAAAGAAGTCTCAGTACGCATTTTCAATCGATATTATTATATAGAGAGATGTTGTATATAGTAGAATGTCGCTACGCTGTAAAACTTCTTTGAGTACACATTGAAGACAACGAAAAATGATGTTAAGCTATAACATATATTTCCTCTGTGGAAAAAAATAGGTTGACTTTGATAACGCCATCCCCCTACAGCCGGTCGAAACTTTGGTGCTGTGCTTATCGACTATTTGGTGAACGTCGCGGTTGACTTATGTTAAGAATTTAACGACCTTCCTGTTCTCGTAGGGGTCGCGACACGATCGCCTCTTTATGGTTAAGTGGTAGATGTATTCCATTTATGCTCGTAAAAAGCAACACAAATATCGGGGTACCGCGCAATTCTTCCTATTGCATTTCATAACTCTGTTAGAATGTAACGTATCATTGTGTCAAGGAAAGTTGACTGAGAATGATATATCTTGCCAAATCTTCTTTAGGGGGAGACCAGGCGCTCTTTTTTTTTTGAAAAATCGATTCGAGGATGCTGGGATATTTGAGTATGCAATTTTTTGAGCCCATCTCTGGCTGATCGGAATCAGACGAGAGCGATGCCCAAGGATACAAGGAGAATCGAGTGCGTTAGCGTGCATGCAATTGATATTCAAGGTAGCCTCTGTTGGCTTAGGCCCCGATCGCGACGTGAAAGGTCAGAATATCTGGCTTTGTAGTTCATAGCAAAGATGATTACACGCTTTTGGAAATTTGGGAAGTTGTTCTTTTCGATCTAGTGCAGTGAAGAGGCCGATACTGCCTCATCCTACTTACTATAAAGCGCTTCGTCTGTCGTGTGTCGTGTGTCGTGTGTCGTGTGTCGTGTGTCGTTCTGTATGTCTGTCACGAAATTCCCTAGCTCCTCGGGATCCGCCTGGAGGGACCGGGTCAAGTGTGGGATGTAATACAAAACACACATCAGCTAAGCGGAGCCCCGCCCACGGGCGCGACTAGGGAGACCCACCCCCGGTGGGCGGGGCGTTCTCTAAAAAAGCAGTGCTTTATGAAAAATTTCATAACTCGGTTGGGAGAAAGCCTACAGAGCAGAAAACAAATTGGTGTAGGGGAGCAATGTCTAAGGTGTTTCCAGCATACATGACGTGGGCGGAGGCCCGCCCACAATGGGCGGGGCGCGCTCTGAAGTGTACAGCATTTTCTACAAGTCCTCATAATTCGGGCCGGGGAAGTCTTAAAGAGCCGGAAAAAGGTGGATAGAGGTGGGTGGAGGAGTGGAGGCCAGCTGTCATCGGTGGGCGGGGCTTGACCAAAGTGGGCGGAGTTTGCGACGAAAATTCATAACTCGGCTCCAAGAAGTCCCGGAGGCGGGAAAAAGGTGGATGGAGGTGGGTGGAGGAGTGGAGCCAGCTGTCATCGGTGGGCGGGGCTTGACCAAAGTGGGCGGAGTTTGCGACGAAAATTCATAACTCGGCTCCAAGAAGTCCCGGAGGCAGGGAAAAAGGTGGATAGAGGTGGGTGGAGGAGTGGATATTGGTGGGCGGGAGCATGACCAAAGTGGGCGGAGTTGCCACGAAAATTCATAACTCGGTTCCAAGAAGTCCTGGAGAACGGGAAAAAAGTGGATAGAGGTCAGCAAAGAAAGAGAAGTTAACTGCTACGGTTGGGTGGAGCGTGCGCTAATGTGGGCGGAGTTTGCGCCGAAATTGTAATTCGGCTCCAAGAAGTCCCGGAGGCAGGGAAAAAGGTGGATGGAGGTGGGTGGAGGAGTGGAGCCCAGCTGTCACCGGTGGGCGGGGCTTGACCAAAGTGGGCGGAGTTTGCGACGAAAATTCATAACTCGGCTCCAAGAAGTCCTAGAGATAGGGAAAACGGGGTTAGAGGTTGGCGAGGGAAAAGAGATCAGCTGCTTCCAAGAGGTCCCAGAGACCGGTGAAAAAAGGGGTAGAGGTCGGCGAAAGGAAGGGGGCCAAATGCTATTGGTGGGGGGCACGCACCGAAGTAGGCGGAGTTTGCCACGAGATTTATTGTCCGGAAGCAGTCCGGAGACCGAGAAAAAGAGGATAATGGTTGACGAAGAAAAAGAGGTTGAAAGCCGTCGATGATGGAGCGGATAGAATTTAGCTGAGAATTCAGATATTCGTGGTGTATCAAGCCAAATTTGAAAATTTTCGTCGCACCATCAAAATTCGCCGCAGATCTGTGTTGCGCGCGCAATGCGTGCGGCGCCAACTGGTATTCACATATTGTAATACAAAATCAAGTGTGGAACAGAACCGAGTCAAAATCCCCCGATATCGGGTATAACATTTGGAGGATACGATTAATAAAAATGGCGCCTCAAAAGTTTTGAAGCTTCACATTTCAATGCAAATTCAGCACAGTAGCTTCAAATGAGGAATCAGCAATTTGTATGTAACTAGCTGTACGACTTATGGCGTTATTTCTTATTGATAATGAATCAATAAGAACGTCATTTTTGGAATTTTGAGACGATGCCTTCACTACAATAGGTGCGGGTGCAAAAAAAGTCGGTCCTTCCCACATTCAAATCGGAACTAATTACACTTTGATATTGCATATTCAAACAGATTGGTACCAACTGGAAATTGAAGGGCACATCCCATTCTACCGAAAATACAATAGCCTTCCGGCCCGACGACAGGCCAAGGTTTCGTTCTGAGAACATGGTGCACATACGGGCACAACGAGGTAAAAAACTTTTCAAACATTCGACAGCTCCTGTACATTGGTTCCCCTAATTTTCTTCAATACCTCTAACGATAAGGCTAGTGCACAACATCGCTTTAAATTTCTGCCAGTGTTTGCGTTGTAGTGGTACAGTTTGAGAAGATTTGAAAGTTTGGGAACTTAGACTCTTATCTGACCTTCTCCTTATTCTTCAGCGTTGTCCCGCTTGTTGGCGGGGTCCGCTTTTCTGATGTGCTGACGCCACTTTTCCCGATTAAATGCTTGATCGGGGTGGATGTTAACCGACTTCAAGTCTCGCAACGTATCGAGCCAGCGCTGTTTCGGGCGTCTCCCCGCGTGGCTTTCTGGACACACCAAGGTTGAGACCGATACGCCCCTCCAGCGCCATTTCGATCTAGATGCCCTCACGCGAGAATTCACTCCAAAACTCAGACTGCCATCAGCCGTGATTGCCAAGATACTAGTACCACTGATTTCAGTTGAACCGTGTTTACTCAAATCGGTGGTCAAGTACTCGGTCTCTTTGACGTTCAACCTGAGCCCGAACATAGCCAGACGGTCGGACCAGGTTTGCACCTGTTGCTCGAGCGTGCTTTTATCTTCGCTAGCGAGCATCACGTCATCAGCATAAAGAAGCGTCCATGGAGCCGGCTTCTGGAGATCTCTCGTAATGGCATCCATGACGACAACAAATAGGAGTGGGGATAACGCAGAGCCTTGGTGTACCCCGACAGAGATGGGAAAATCCATCGATGTCCTGCTGCCGTTTGCACTCGGCTCTTTGGACTCGAGTAAGGATGCGCACCCACTCAATAAGCTCTTCAGGAACGCCATGCTGTCGTAAGGTATACCGTATACCAGCTTTGCGCCAACTCCGTGATGTAGGCTACAAGCTTAATCGCAATAAACGGACGTGACATTCATGCTCTAGGAGTCAAGCAACCCCTGACGATAATTTTCCGCGAATTCAGTGATACAATTTGTTAGGCATTTTCGCGCTTGACTAATCTAATATTCGAGTCAAATCACCCTCAGGGGAGCTTTCTAGCGAAATACTATATAGTCTTGGACAAAATAGGACAAAAATATGACTAACTTTTCGAGGAGTGGGGCAGGAAGGAGTGGAAAGTGCGGGAATGGCTGCTTTCTATCAACTCCTCTGCAATGCTGTGGGCATGCTCAGTGAAACCGCATCACCTTTAAAGGCAAGATTCGGGATAAAATAGGTGTGGAAAAGCGTTCAGTTATGAAGCTAGAGGTGGGAGGTGGTCTGTAAAAGAGAAGGAAAGCAAACGAAACCACCGATTACGCCCCGTACAGAGACCTCCCCTATTTCAGCCACATTCCACCTTGGGATAGAGAAGAGGCGCGTTGGACGAGTTTCACGAACCTAACTCTAGTTGCTCCAGTGCCAATGACATTGGATCGCGATGGGACCGCTGCCTCAAATGCGCCCGCGCTTTTCAAGCAGCGCCACGTGGCAACCGACAGCGGAGGGTGGGGCTTGCGGACGAAGGTGTGAGTTGCGGGTCGGACGAGCTCCTTGCGCCTTTGTCGCGCACTTTCAAGCGGCAAAAGGGGCGCGACATCAACACTTGTCCGCCTGCCTACTACCCCGGGATGGAACAGGCAAGCGCGCCTAATCGTGGAGCGTGCCTTTAAGGCGCCTGCACGATGTGAGCCATCTAGGTTGGTGACATTCAAGTGGTTTGCGAGGTCTTCTTAACGCATCTGAGGTCAGCCCAGATATTTTACTGCTTGCCACTAGTGAAGACCCGGTTCACAGTGGTTTCCCCGGTTTTTTCCATAGGACAGATCAAAGCCTCATGCGGTCTAATCCAAAATACTGATATGGTAAGGCTGAGCAGTGCTCAGCTAATCTGTTGCAGAATTCCATCACCCATTTTCATTTGGGAACGACAGTAATGATCAGCAACAGCATCTTCGTAGTCGCTGATGTCCGTTCTATTGGGTTGAGCCATAATTTCTGGCCGAATTTCAACACTTTGATTTCTTCAAGTTTTCTTTCCTTAAAAACGATTGATCAAAAAAGTAACCACCATCATAATCACTGATAAGCATCCACTTGCTAGGGAACGAATGGATGCATTCCTCCCAGAATGAATGGAGCTGTGGAATGAAGAGGTCGTTTTTGGGGTGGTTATTTACTGACTTTTTCTCTCCTAGCTGCTGCTTCAGGGAGCTGAGGAGGTGATAGTACGATGGAGCAATGTCAGGGCTATACGACAGATGTGGTGTCGTGGTCCAGCCAGTTTCCCTCGAAACGTGGCGAGTTATCTTTGCAATGTGATTTCGGGCGGTCCTTCGGAGAAAGGAGATTTTGAGACGTTTCCCGCACTGCTGTAGCCAACTTCGGGAGCTATTCCATGGTCACCTTCGCAATGCTTTTCTGCATAAAGTGATGTGGTTCTCATCCGTTAATTTTTAAACTGTATGTGGTACGCTCCCGTCACTGTGATTTGTGGCCGTTACGTATACACTTATCGAGCTGATGCAGGACTGGGTAAATTAGCTTATCCTTAGTAGCAGTCAGCCGAACAGCAAGCATAAACAAAGCCTACGGAATGGTGCATTTTGATTTCAAATGACCCACCACTTCGTATTGTACATGATGGAATTCCACTTTTCAGAATCACTGCGCATTCGAATATCTAACTCGGAACTCTTATTGTGACGATGACAAGAGATGCTATGGAATTACGTTCGACTGTGCCCACAGCTCTATTCTCCTCACAGCTATATCCAAAAAGGGTTAGTTCATAATTTTTGCATACTGGATTCTCGAAACCAAAACCTAGGCACGCTGGAATTTTCGCGTCTTCGTGGCCTTTCTATAGAATATCGCGCACATCTATGAAAAAATCCAAAAATTTATCAACATTTTTAGTTGTACTGGCAATTGGCTTTGCACTTCTCGTGGTTCTACTTCTAGCGACATATAAGATGCTGAAGTACTTTCACACAACCGCTACAGTGGATTTCTTAGCAATTGCCGAGCGACATAAACACCAGAGATCGTCATCTCGCTATTATGCTCACAGATAATACGTTATAATAAATAGGTTGTGTGATGTAGCGTATGCTAACACAAATCAATAAAAAACCAAAGACGATCAGAAATACATGCGAGATATGATATGTAAGCAGAAGCATACAATTTGAACATTGAATAAAGGATTTACTCTGGCCTAATCGCTACCTTCTCGTCACCGCTCATCTCACACTGGATCTCTTGAAGCGGATTGGACGGGAAATTTGCTCCCATAGCTGTAACAATTTGATAGATCCGAGATGACTGCTGCGATCGTTGCAGGACCAAAAAATTGTCGCATTTTGGGAAAGCGCTTGTCTCGCTAAGCACCATTACATCCAACGGAGTTGCGTCAACGGTTGCAGTAGTGTATACGACGATCACTGAAAGTTTCACGTATCCACTGAAACAACAACTACTGTGTCTTTCAACTAAAAACAGTGGAGTTTTCATTTAACGGAACCGTTCGGACGAATGTTGACCGAAGCGAGTTCTGCACAAAATGATTTATTATCGAATAGGTAGGATGAAGCAATGAAATGCACAAGTGTAGTCGCTTAGCACACGCATGATCGAGATACAACACTTCAAAGAAGCATTTCTTCTTCTAGCGTTCGGGACGAAAACGCTAGAATTGTTCATCGGCTGATCCCTCAGCTCATTAAGTAGACCGAATTACGTACAAATGATATAAGGCTAACAGTAGACTGGGTGAGCATCCGAAAAAGGTTTTGAATAGCGCCAAATGCTTCATAATTTATCTTTTACGGATTCGTTGAGAACATAAGAGGTCAGTTGCTTTCCTCTTCCAGAGAGAAATACTATGGGTTGCGTTAGCATCAGACGCATATCACTACTTGTTCCGTGCACAGAGCGACATTTTTTGAGCTAGAGCGTGCGCTGCGACTGCGTCAATACTTTGTCCCCTTTCGAGAATCCTTCGGAACAATATGATATATTATAGGGACAATACAGTGCGCGTCAATTGTATATGCCACCCCCTGATTTTTTCAGTTTTCTGACTTATTTGGAAATTTCGTAAATCGGCATAGCAACCATCGTTTTCGGCGTGTCGGAAAACTAAGAATGGTGTTGTTTGATTTTGGTTAACGCGTGGATTTGAATTGCTCTGTTCTTTTGAAGAAAATGGGCCGCGTCAATTGCTTATGCCATCCTAAAGTTTCTTCAGAATTTCTCATGTCTCTAACGCTATTCAGCTACGGTGTGCATGTAATACAAATGAGGAAATCCTCCACTTATGCAATGCACACAAATGGTGGAGCATTTATAACTAATTAGTTCGGAATATTAGCCCTTATACTGGACGGTAGCAGCATGAAAACGCTTTATCAGAGAAAGTGCTGTGTGCTCACTCTTGCGATCGCTCCTGCTGCTTATTGTAGAACTCATCGAGGAGTGTATCCAGGCAAAACTGGGGAAATTGAAGTGCTCAAGGAGCTCTTAAATTCTCATTTTCCCGCTTCGAATCCGTGGTCAACTTTATTTGTGGTCTCGGCTCCCTGCGAAGCTCGAAGCGTTCACGCTCACAAAGTCTCTGTTCAGAGAGAATATGAGTTGCACTCACAATCCGCGTAGTACCCATCGCCGAACTTTGTCGGATTCTCTCTGGAAAAATTTTCGTACCGAGCGAGCGAAAATGATGACATGGGCCAGTTGTAACTTGAACGGGACACCGAAGTGGTGGCATGGGCCATCATTGCATCGCCTTGATAAGAAAACTTCGATCGAGTTCAGTGATGGGTACCAGACGGGTAGTAGGTACGAGTCATGTTCTCTCTAAAAAGAGACTTTGTGAGCGTGAACGCTTCGAGCTTCGCAGGGAGCCAAGACCACAAATAAAGTTGACCACGGATTCGAAGCGGGAAAATGAGAATTTAAGGAGCTCCTTGAGCACTTCAATTTCCCCAGTTTTGCCTGGATACACTCCTCGATGAGTTCTACAATAAGCAGCAGGAGCGATCGCAAAGTGAGCACACAGCACTTTCTCTGATAAAGCGTTTTCATGCTGCTACCAGTATTAGGGCTAATATTCCGAACTAATTAGTTATAAATGCTCCACCATTTGTGTGCATTGCATAAGTGGAGGATTTCCTCATTTGTACTACATGCACACCGTAGCTGAATAGCGTTAGAGACATGAGAAATTCTGAAGAAACTTTAGGATGGCATAAGCAATTGACGCGGCCCATTTTCTTCAAAAGAACAGAGCAATTCAAATCCACGCGTTAACCAAAATCAAACAACACCATTCTTAGTTTTCCGACACGCCGAAAACGATGGTTGCTATGCCGATTTACGAAATTTCCAAATAAGTCAGAAAACTGAAAAAATCAGGGGGTGGCATACACAATTGACGCGCACTGCATGAATTACCTATCTCTTCTCGATCTCAGAATATGGGAATGTAACGAAAAGTCGGAAATTTTCCCCTCAAAAATGGAAATTAAAATATTTGGCCTCGACTGACCTTGAAAGGAACACATGTATCGCTGTTGGACATGTCATGTCATCTCATCATTCAGCGAGAAAACCAAAACGATAAAAAGATGCTCAATCCCATTATCCGAGCATTTTCATTGTGTTATGTGTGGCACTGATTGGTAACCAATTCACAAGCACTTACGAGGGAGATCTTTCAAGAAATGCTCAGCTTTCTCGAAACGGCTCCGATGATGTAGGGATACGTGCACACAATACATTTCTGTTTTAAACACTATTATTTTTCCTGAGCGGCCCTTCGAACAGCAGAAAATTGATGATGAAGTGGTTCGTAGTTCGAGAGGGTAATTAGCTGGGTATCGGGAGGTGAGGATGAGTGCTATTTGTAAACTCAATTTGATTCCGCTTGATTCGCCGTGGGATCTTTTACTACGTAAAAAGTAAACCTACTGTAAGTACTCAAGGAAGGGAGGAATATCATATGCAGTGATTTGTCCGGAATCCTCGCTAGCTGTCCAATTAGGTGAAGACTTCTTGCTGTTTTTCAAGTACGAAATTTCGAATGATGACCTCACATCGTTGCTTTGTGTTGCAACTGAAATTTTCGTTACAAAATTCAAACTCTTCCAACAGATTGCTTTGATAGATGTAGGTTTCCCATGAGCATAGTTATCATGTGAAATTCAGCCCGGACGTGAGAGGGCGCTCCCTACAATCTTATCCTTTGTCCTGAGAGCACCCTTTTGGGCTAACGCTAAGGATAAATTATATGTAAACGACTCATTCGAAGTGCACTTTTATAGATGCCTGTGCGATGACGGGTAGATGCCCTTCATCTCCTCCTCACATCCTATCCAATTACTGTATTAGGTCACCCCCACCGTGGAGCGCCTCCACGCTCAGGCCCCAAGACAAAGATTCTCAATCACCTGTTTCAAGACCATTCCTTAAATTTGCAGACTAAATTCTGGAGGCACCTCAGGAGTACTTCCACGCTACACCGGTATGAAGAACTAGTTTATCTCCGCATGCTAGCGCGCGCATGAAACGGAACGCCTAGGTGGAACAGACAGCCGACCAAGCTTTAGGTTCACCGCTAAACATTAGAGTTGCTTCGTAAAATGCGTTAGCTGACCGTTCCATAGGCTGCCCATCTTTGCAGAAGCTCACCGTTTGATACGCGCAGTGGAGTGCGGAGCTAAAGTGGTGTCTGTAAACAACCACCATGCATCGAATGTCAGTGTAATTTAGCGGTCGGATTGTGTGTGATGTTGAAATAGAAACATCCAGCACTCGTTATCGTATTTTTGAACATCCACCATACATTTTTAGGAATCTGGGGAGCGTAGCGGAAGCTGTATTTCGGGCTGATGGTAACAACACAATTGAAAGGATATCGAAATGAAACGGTTAATCTAAACCAGTTTAGCTCCGCACGCAACCGCGCGCATCACATGGTAGGCTTTAGTGAAACTGGACAACTTGCTGAATATTAGGTCACGTGGCTGAGAAACTAACAGTAAGATGTTTGGAAGATGTGTCACATGAATTTCAAAGGCCGTCCAATTTTGCTGAAGATTGTAGCGTAATGCGGCAGCAGTAGCGGAATGCGGAATGGAACATTACACTTATCATGACTTCGTGAACATTTTAGCATCATATAATCGAGCTCGGGTGATTTAGCGGTTTATAGAATTTCCACAATTGAAGAACCGGTGTGTAAGTGAAATATAACCAATCAATCAGCATCTAACCATGATGGAGATTGCAAATATGATGGAAATTCGCTATTGGTCCAAGCCCAGATAGTTGAGCAGCTCAACTTTCTTTGCTTCTTTAGATGAAAGGATAGGAATGGAACACATAACATATTCACGTGCTAGGGACCTGGTTTAGTTCAATTGAGTGCACGCTCAACTGTCGCTACTTTTATCAGTACAGTTGCCGCTCATACCACTTTCTGTCACCTACATTCAACCCTCGCCACCTTGATCGCTTGCCAGTGATAATTGCAACGAAGTTGTAGAGACCTGCATTCAAACGCTCTTATCATTCCTTGTCATTTGTTATCAGTTCATACTGTTCGCAATCGGTGTCCCGGTCCCAACCTCCAGGCAACGTGTAGGAGCTAATATTTACTGTCACCACGAAGGCTGCAACGAAATTAGCAGTACTCAAAATCCTAACTTCCTTATCAATCCGTTATCGCTTGTTATCACTTTCTGATCATCCGCTATCCGTGTTCCCGTCCCATCCCCCTATACCACATGTGAGAGCCAAGGTTCCAATGTAACCGCAAGGGCCGCAACGAAACTGGTGGTATCCACACTTTGACGCCCCTTATCAGTTCTTATCAGTTGCTACCACATTCGTTCACTCAACTTCTTGGTCCCCGCCTCACCCCACATATCATACATGAGTGCAAACTCTCCACTGTCAACGCGAACGGTGCAACGAAATTGGTGACATCAACATTTCGACGTCCGTTATCAGTTCACCTTCGGCCCCCTATATATCCTAGAAGTTTGAGCGCTCTGGGTCCAAAGGGGTGAAGTTATGAATTTCCGGTCAGACACACACACAACCGCTTAGCCGATTATATATAGTAGGATTATGTTTTTGAGTGACCTCTATATTCTCGTTATTATCGGCTATTTCAGCCGTTATCACTTCGAATCAACTCCAAAGACGTTCCTTTCCTATCCTTTACGTCACCTCTTGGACGCCTCACTGATGCTGGGGCGCCTCTAATGGATCTTATCGGCCGTTATCAGTTTCTGTCCCTCAGTGTATATACTTCCGTCCCACTCCCTGCAGCATGCATAGGATTAGGATATAGCGTTCCACTGTAGCGCGAAGCGCGTTATGATTTTCGTGACAAACAAACGTACACACATACACACATACAGTACTCGCCGTTTGAAATCGAAAATTCACGCGAATAACGCGAATCCTCGTTAATTTCGTGAATTCGTTATAACTCGGTTCAAAATTGAGCTTTCGAGAATCCGAAGATATCTTCGTTTTTAAGCGCTTACTGGCTTTACGTGTTCCCTCTGCTCTCAATATCCCATCCTCTGTATATCAAGTGGAATCTTTGAACAGTTCTCAGCAGGCATAGTGGGCCTATTATGTGACATTTTCCATTTTCAGAGGAGATGTTTTGCAGAAAGCTGTGAAGATAGCGAACAATTTCCTTCACTGTCGTAGACTACGGTCACTTGTCTGTAAGGATTATATGGAAACCTTGGTCGCAGGTGAGCGTTTCTTCCGTGGTGTGACCCCAAACATCACCCCTTGTCATGCCTTTGCCCCCTATTACGTGACAAGTCCCATTTTTAGAGGAATGTTTTGTAGAAAGCTGTAAAGGAAGCGAAGAATTTCCTTCACTGTCGTAGACTATGGTCACTTGTCTGTGTATGTGGAAAACTCGGTCGCAAGTGAGCGTTCCTTCCGTGGTGTGGCCCCAAACATGCCTCCTCGTCATGCCCTTGTGGAAAGTTCAGATTTTTTGCATTTCCAGATGAACTCGCAGACCTGAAATGTGCCCCGTTAGCTTCCCCGTGAAAAATGCTATCGAATGATATGCATTACTTCCCCAGTTGAAACTTTGGTTTTTCACCGTTTTCAGCCTTCCCCTATTGCCGGATTGGGCATATCCCACGATTACTGCCCCAAAATCTCAAAGTTTCATTTTTCGTCGAAACTTTGTCTATTGGGGTAATTCGATGCCCTGATTACGAATATGACATTCATTTTTGATGTTGGCGCATTTGGCGCCAATTTGGCGCCACGGCTGTTTTCACCAAATCTGCTGAAACTTCGTCATTTGGGGTTATTTGGGGTCCTGATTACGAAAACGACACCCGTTTTTAGCGCTGGCGCCATTTGGCGCCGTTTGGCGCCAATTTGGCGCCACGGCTGTTTCCACCAAATCCGCTGAAAACGTGTGTATAGGCTTACGCATCACCTTAACCCACAACTCAATGGGTGGGTAGCGGCTCAACTTCCTCTTGTGCAATACCAAGGACTTCTGGTCGAAAAAAAGATTGAATGTCATTTTTGACATCAGGTTGGTTGGCGTAAAGGTTCTTCCCAAGAAACTGAGCTGTGGAGCAGAACAAAAGCTTATCCGTTGGCTTTTTATGAGAACCGAGACCAGGGGTACGATCGCAAAAAATACACATTGTCTTGAATTTTTTTTAATTTGGAACCGCTGTGATCACCCTTTTGAAATCTAATTTCAGCATTTGCTGTAGCATTAACAGGGAGGAATTCAAAGTGCACGACTCCTCCAGTATTTCGGTAAAAATTCGGAAAAGCACGGCCTGAATTCTGGCAGAAAGAATCTCAACATCGTCGGAGCTAAGTCACTGCGCTTTCGTTCGTTTTCGTAAACTTTTCGAAAAACTCAAAGAACTGTTACGCGTCCAAAATACTGCCGTTAGTCTGCCACAAATGTTGACGATGGAAATAACTCAACTTGGTTCTCGGAGTCCCTATAACAAGAACTTTTTGAGCCTTCTTCATTCACGGCTATAACATTCTGTTCTACTCCAGTACTGTCAGACGTTTTGCCTCTGTCGCTGAATTTGAACACTGTAACCTGATCCCGTCAATGAGTCACCTAAAGCATGGCTGCCCTAAGGCGCACCCTTATATGCGTTGCCTTTTTACGACTGGCCCACCCTCAATGTTCTATTGAGAGTGGTTTTCGTGAATAGGCTTCCTTTAATAAACTGATTTTTTGCGTAAAACTTTGTACGTTGCCCCAGCAATCGCAACTGACATGTTCATGCTGGGAAGGCACTCTCCGGAAACGATTCCTTTTCTTGAAAATTCCATATTCCAAGAATATATTCCAAGAACGACTTTCTCCTGATCTTGGCATGGAAGTTGATGCGAATAGTTTTGCTGTAGCCTGACCAAGATTTCAGCACTTTTTATTAGGCTTACGTTTCGGCCTCTTCGCCTTCGTCAGAGCCTGAAAAGTCGAAAAGCAATTGAGACCGATCCTTTCATGAGCCAAACAATCCTGAAGACAATTTCTCCAGACTACTAAACCAACAGGCGGTATCGATTGAACCAAGAGGGCTACAAGGCTTACCTAGATCTTTGTCGCCAAGGCGCAAGATCGACCACCCAAGAAGCAGACTTTTGCGTGGAATGAAAAAACCTATCTTCCCTCCCTGACCTCACCGGCACTCAAAATTGTACAGACGATTGCGACGACTGATTGAGTCGTCGCTTGAGGTTTCCTGGGGGTATTTCCAATCCCTACATCACCCTTTAGGTCACACCTACCAGGAAACCGACAACTCGTTCACAGTCGTCTGTACGACAAGTTCTGCGACACCCCAGACTGCGTCATCTGCCTTTCAAACAGGAGCGGTGACTGCATGAAGGCAGGAGTGATCTATCTGATCCGCTGCCAAGTCTGCGGCAACGAATACATAGGTGAGACGGGGCGCCCTCTTCGCACACGCATCAAGGAACACATGGAGGGGCTCAAAAAGTCACGCACTCAAACCCCATTGGGAATGCATCGGGTTCAGTTCCATGGGGATGTTGCATTCACGGTGTCGGTTACCATCTTGGCTCTAGAAGAGGAGACCACCGCGCGGAAAACGCTGGAGGCGTTTTGGATTGCTGCTAGGGACCCCAAAATCAATAGGAAAGAAGAATGTGTAGCCGTAACCCGTGACCTGGCGCCCTTCCTCGACCTCTGTAGGTTTTGAGTTTCGGTGAGGTCAGGGAGGAGAGATAGGTTCGCTCATTCCACGCAAAAGTCTGCTTCTTGGGTGGTCGATCTTGCGCCTTGGCGACAAAGATCTAGGTAAGCCTTGTAGCCCTCTTGGTTCAATCGATACCGCCTGTTGGTTTAGTAGTCTGGAGAAATTGTCTTCAGGATTGTTTGGCTCATGAAAGGATCGGTCTCAATTGCTTTTCGACTTTTCAGGCTCTGACGAAGGCGAAGAGGGCGAAACGTATGCCTAATAAAAAGTTCTCGATATTCATTACTCTTTCTGCCATTCCTGGAGTCGTTCATAAAGAAGCCAACTTCAACCATGTGATCCTCTGAAACAGCAGCAAGACATTCAAAGATAACGCCTGACTTCTGCGTTACATTTACTGTTAACACATTGACGACATTGAGACGCGGTAACGCGTCTCACTTTGCGC
The DNA here is from genome assembly GCA_036418205.1 of Ostertagia ostertagi. Taxonomy (NCBI): domain Eukaryota; kingdom Metazoa; phylum Nematoda; class Chromadorea; order Rhabditida; family Trichostrongylidae; genus Ostertagia; species Ostertagia ostertagi. Next base: position 17,333 of record MU869534.1, on the reverse strand, counting down.
ACCTCGTTGGACATTGAGACGCGGTTGCGCGTCTCACCCTTGTCATCCCTTTTTCTAGCGTATGCGGGATTCTTCCCAATTTGCTTGCCTCTATTCTATGGATTACAACATAACATAACTGTAAACGACACGGTCACGGTATGACAAATATGCACCAGTTTAGCAGAAGTTTGGCTCGGTTCATCCGCTTCCTATTCTGATGAACATGTCAGTGAAAAGGGTAGTGAAAGTAAATACAAACCTAAAGGGATAGAAAGATATATGTTTCACTTGACACATCCACATCGAAAATAGTTTTGGCATCCACTACAGAGAAAAGGACTTAAATTCCAATTTTCTTTACCATTTCACGTTTTTTGATCGGAATTTCGCTACTATATCTTCGATTACTTTCTACGCATTGAATATTGCTGAAATGGTTTCGTACCTTTGAAGCTTCCCAAGGTTATCGTTCGAAATTTACGGGTGTGAGGTGTGACGGCCGCGCTCGCAAAAGCGCCCTTGTCCCACGCGGTGCAAAAACCCAAAACGCGCGATGTCGTCAACGTGTTAATTCAAAGCGTAATGAGTAGTAAATGTGTAAAAAGTGGAAACGTACATTCCAGTTTCAGACAGGAAACAGGCACAGCTGTACGGAATATAGAACTCAGTGGTTTGGTCCCTGGCACATTCTGATTAGATGCGAGAAGATCAATAACCTTAATTCAAGAACAGTATTCATCAATTTCATTCGATACTCTTAGATGACAATGAATTTGAGAGATGAATTTGAGAGCTAAAGATTGCTTTCTAATTAGACCAACTTATACTTTGTACGTGATGTTTCCACACAAAAAATGTGAGCACTGGTATCATGATCACCGTCAAATCCTCAAAGCGGGTTTTACTTGGCCGACGAAAGGCGGCGTAGAACGCGCTGGGGACAGCGTTGCCGTGCGTGGAGATGTTCAGGGCTGTAGTTGCGCAGGGGATGGTTCAAACTCTATGAAACTCACTAAATCTAAGCGATATGAAGAAACCTCAGAAAGATGAAGGCTAAGCTCTAGCCTAGCTGCCTTACTCGATTAGGATCAGAGCGGCTCGCTGCTTGGACCGCAGGTAAGGGGTGTGTTCTAATGCTTTCAAATTTCCTTGAGGAAATGGTCTAGATCGAGTTGGGATGCTGCGGCGCCTGAGCGTGACAGAAAAATGTGTGTAACACCAGAGAAGAAAAACGAAAGGAAACCATTAGCAGAACCAGAAATGAACTTCTCTCCTTGCCATCAGCAACAAAGGCGCCTCGCTTGTGCACGAGTGTCCAGAAGAGTTTGTTAGTTACTCTCACTGCTACCAATGAACCGCGCTTAAAAAACGATAGAATATGAGTAAAGTGCTATGTACCTCGCAAAGACGTCATGCTGTGCCACGTACACCTCTAGCGCGCCTCTGCCGCGCAATGCCAGGCGGCGATAGCTCAGAACGCTAAGTAGAGGCGGTTTTTTTTACCGCGCGTGACAGAATCACGAGCTTGGCTTCACACACACCAACAGAACTGATGTAAAGGGTTGGTTTGGCCCGATCCCGATCCGCACCTCCAAGCGCAAAGGGGTACATGATGCATCACAGAGCAGAAGTAGCAAAACTGAGGAGGGAGAGACAATCACTTGGGCAAATTGAATTCCCAAAACACACACGAAAATATCAAAGAGAGCGCTTCTGACTCGAAACTATTCCGGAAAGGTTTACATCTGTACACCCGTCATTTTTTATGGAACGTGATTCTTGTGGGTTCTTTCCATTTAAGAATGTTGCTGAAAGCTAATGTAAAGATTACAGGTGATTGTGGGAGTTTGAAGGCACTCCAACGCTAAACTTTCATTTGTGAAGTCACAAGGCGTCCTAGGACAGCCGCACCTTGAAAAAAAATCCCGCAACTTCTTATATTTTTCCTTCCGATCTTGCTTTGCTTGGAACGGTGGGAAACTGCCCGTTGATATACGATGAGTCCATTCCGCACTTTATTTTTGCTGTCATCTGAACAAATTCTCGGAAGGCTTGGTTCTGTTCGGCCCTCTTATTCAAGCTCAGGTCATCTTTTTGGTCATTCCTCTTCTTAAGTAATTCTCCTCGGGTGTTGGTAATCCGTTCTCATTCTCTTGCGGGTTCAGATTAGAGATGGTCTTCCTCTTTCTAATGCTTTTCAGTTTTTTTGGACGGTTCGTAGAAAAAGTGTGATATCGTTCAGCTCTCAGCCCAGCTGTTTGGTTGCCGCACAATCGCGTTCCAACTTGTGCATCTTTTTCAGAACTTGGAAATTAGATATCTTCTTTTGCAAACCAACAACTAGCTATTGGCAAACAGGATGAAAGGAGGAAGCATACATAAATGCCACATATAAAGTTTTACACGAAGCAAATGTCACGCGCACGTAATTTTTCGCCACCATGTATTTAACAATCATTACGTGTAAAGATAACTTTTGGAATTTCAATCCTTTAAGGTGGGATTTGAAGAATAGTTCAGCCTTCCATTGCTCAACTCAGCATCTATTGATCATTGCTAAGTCATGAATAATGTTGTCATTATTGCTGTTTTGTTTGAAAATTTACACTGTTACTGTTGTGTTTTATCACGTGAGCCTTATGGACATAATAAACTTATACTTATACTTATGAATGCCAATGGCGGCTCAGAGGTAAGCTCTTTGTTGTCACATCAAAAGGTGCTCTCACATGATGCCTACTCTGGTGAACACCTAACCCAATAAACCAGAACACATAAGCAGCAGCGTTGAGGCAGCAAGTTCTGTTTCTGTCAAAGAGGTGTTGACAGAAATATCACTTCTTCCTGTTCTGGTTGCAACGATGACCGATGAGGAGGTGCCGTGATAACGATTATGAAATTCGGTTTGGCGAGTAACACATTGCGTTAGCTTCACTATACAAATTTTTTTCAATAAATTCCTATAAAATGGTTATAAATCAGGTGTCATTGTAAATCGAGGCCACGACCGCGGTACCGTTTGAACACCTTTTGACTTCCTCCCATGACAAAATACTCTGTTGGAACCAGGGTGAATAACGGTCGAGGAAATCCTCGACAGGGGGTCGTATTTGCTCCGATGAGAGTTGGGAGGGGGTCGTAATCAAAAGGTTCATCAACGGACACAACGGTGCTGCTGCCACTTATTTGCTGTCATCATTAGTTTCACAAGTGTTGTAGTTAGCCTAATGCAAATAATATCTTACACTGTCTGGAATTAAAATTCAAATGGAAAGTGTGTTGGTTTGGTTCGTAGTGATCAGTATGGCATAGGAAGGCAACGCGTCCTGCAAAAGAATCGTAGGGAAAGGGCAGCGAGTATCTACTCTAGAATGATGTACATGCTTCGAGAACTTAGTGGAGGAACAGCATCTTGTAGAAAGTTCAAAACAGGCAGATTCGCAGCCTTCTTCTTGGCATCATCAGATCCTGCAACCGCAAGTGTCATTCATCAGAACGGGTTGGAAAGGAAGCGATTTGAATAAAGGAATGATCAGACATCACTATGACCACAAGAGTTATCCTAATTAGTTAATACTGGAAATATCTTTTGGTGTGCTTAAGCAAGTCGTCACTAGGACAAAACACCTTCCCAATGACTCCGAGTGGGGTCACTGCATGGCGCATACAAGAACGGAATGGATCCTGCGCCAAGTGCATCATTTTCAATTTACTCCATCGAACTGACGTGTACAGAAGTATTTTGAAGGTGTTCAAAGAAGTTCCCTACTACGGCGAGGGAGTAATAGAGTTTTCGAGTGGCTTCGAAAATTTCCTTGACATTTCCTCGACGCAGATTTCTCGCGAACTAGAAAGCGTTCGAAACAACTGGAGCACCTATCAGAAAGCGTAAATCTTCTACTTTACAACGCTTTCCTCCGATTTTCAAAGCATTGCCAATGAAGACAGCTACTGTCTTCCAAAGAGTGGGAACTCGCATGTAAATTTCAATTTCCTCGACAATTTCCTCGACGTCTCCCACTCTCGAGAATAGGCGTGCTTAGAAAAACGCTCAGCACAATTTAGAAACTAGAAGTCTTGTGCATTCAAAAGCTGCCTTCACTTTCTGAAATGGTTATCAATGAAGAAAGTTATAGTCCTTTAAATAGGGGGTACATTTGACGATTTTTCCAACTAGCGCGCTCTAGGCACAGCGCGCGACGCGATCGCGGGTAGTTAGCGCCGCTATACTGGAGCGCGAGACTGTTCAACTGTGTAGGGGCAGTACCTCCTTCAATGTTCTACTTTCCGGCCAATGTGGCAAAGGTTAAATGTCTTTAAAGGAGAAGCCTAATCTGAGCAGAATTGAATCTAGCATTTGGATCAAGCCGCATTTGCGTGGCAGCGGCGCTGCGTCCCTCTCGCACATCTGAAACTAGCATTTTTTGATATGAAACCGGATGTGCAGAGGACAAAAAGGGGTCGTATCAGAGTCCATGTTTTGGAGGGGGGTCGTAAAGAGGCGGTTATTTCCTCGACACGATTTTCACCCTGGTTGGAACTAACTGCGAAAAATCGTGCATCAGTGGAGAGCAAATTTGTAGCAGCTGGCCTAGGAAAAAACTCCCCAGTGCGCCACGTTCACTTAGCTTCATGGAGACTCACACGCCTAATATAACGTCCTTGGCTAACTTTGACGGCACAACTTCTTCAAAGGTATGATGTTCATAGTTAAAATGAAGTTGTACATAGTCGTTCCAGACTCGTTCGATTGACATAGGTGTCCCTTCAGAATACCACAAAAAGTTGAAACCGTTACTGAGGCTGCGCGATTGTTGACAACCGCTCATATTCGACGGAAATTGCTAGATAGTTGCAAAACTCAAATACTTCGTCAAGGTCGGCCATCGTTGTTTGTAGCCACTTTTTACTTGCATACGTCACAATCCACGTCCCAGTTAATGGCGGTGGAGGAAGTGCAGGAGGACAGGTATTCAAAAACTGAAATCTACAGGGGTTATGTTCAAAACATGCACCTGAAATACATAAATGCAGAAGCTTACCTCCGTCATTGATTTTAGAGCGTACGCAGATTTATCGTCCACTTGAAACCCTAACACGGGGCTATTTACCAGATCCTTGGAAGTGGGGATTGCAATGTTAGAAAGAACCTTCAAAAAAAAAAAGAAATTTCATGCAACTTGTCATCACCAAAATTGTAACCGGGAGACGTGTGTGCTAGCCAACCCCTACCCAAAAAGTTGACAATAGTCTTTGTTGATGACATTACCTAGAGTCCGAGCAATCCGCAAGCCATTCACAATTCTACCTTTCTCTTCGGACCAGCCCCGTACTATGAAATAAGAGCTCTTCTACCTTACATCATGGAAAATTTGAATGAAAAAGGTAGTATACAAAACTTGCGCAAATGGCAGGTGAATCGAAAGCATCTTTAACCGAAAAAAATCGCACCCGTTCACCAATTCCTCGTATAGACATAAGGACATTTCGAAGAGTTCCTTCCACAATGTCGACGCAGAGTACGCTGTTTGACAGCATCGCGAATAGAACCAAGGGTTTCATCGTAGGTTTCTTGTGTTACACTAAAGAGTAATGAAATTATAAATGGTTGATAATTCCAATTTGACAGAGGACTATTCAACAGAAGAAAATCGCCACGATTTGAGTATTGGAATAGGACAAGAAAAAACAGGGCGGTGAAAAATTATTGCGCCCAGAGAAAAATATCCTGACTTTATTTCTTGTCCATAGTCTGCCTCCAGATCACCAGAGCTATCTTGAAGACTTCTCCATAAGTTTAGGCTTAGGTTAAAAATTTTCATGATACATCTTTGCAATGATTTCCATGATTTTATCGATAAAAATCAATGGAGGGTTGCCCAAAGCAGTGATACTGCTCCAAATCATCAAACTCTCAGCGAACGGAATTCTTGCAGGTATTTTCCAATAACAACTGTTTCCAAGAGTTGAGCAAAAAAGATGATGGTGATTTAGGGGTTTTCAGTTGCTTAAATGGGAGATCTTTTCGACAAACCGAGAGTACCCACCAACTCGATGTCGTAACTAATCAGATCTCAAAAACTGACAGCGAGCCACTTCGACACTTTTTTATTAATTATGAATGGGGGGGGAGAGTTTGCTGTTTCATGAAATTGATTTCCTTCGGATTTTTATGGACGAAGATTGAAGTTAGGACGTTATGGCGTACGTAATTTATCGCCACCCATATGTGAAGCTACGGATGAGCGTAGTGTTGAAGATGGCACAAGGATGGGGGTCACATCAATGTGGAAATCAAAGGGCAAGGAAGGAGTTCCCATTTTGCCATTTCTGGCATTTTGGCCAGTTTTACATGGTTTTTTCTTCATCCGTGCTCCACTGACTCCCTCTACCCTTATTCCCGGTGAGCTACCTTTTCATAGGGAAATGTGCCTTTAACTAGGGAGCGTTATTCCGTCAAAAATGAAGCTAGTGCTGCGCAGGGGATCGCCAGTGAGAAAAACCGAAGGAGCTGGAAAATACTGAATTGAGAGACCTTATTAGAGAGGTTGAACAAGGAACGACGGGGAGCAAAGCGCGGCGAGGAGAGGAAATATACGAGAAAGTACGTCGTATGACGGCGCGCAGCCACCGTGCGAACTAGGAAAAAAATTCATCATCCGTAGTGGTCAAGGCCAGGCCCTCCTCACTTGTGGAGCACTTCTTACGAGAACGAGCCACAACATATGTGCTTTGGATTCGTGATACCTCACTCACGGCGAGACTATAATCTAATTGCGACCCAACAAATATTCGAAACTTCGAAGATAAAAGGATAAAGGATAAAGCATTTGCCGTTGATCAATCCCTTTTTGGGATGCGGCACGCATTCTACTTCCATTTGTACATTCGTAGTGGCGTTTGAATGCGATGTGGCCTATACAATGACTTGCGGGGGCCAGCCGATGTACAAGTCAGTGTTTTTATCCTCCCAGACAAGTCTGGTACCAATTAACCGACCCCGGAGGGATGGAAGGCTTGGTTGGCCCGGGCGACTCACGACCCAGGATTTGATCCCCGGACCGCTCGCGTGGTAAGCGCGCCACTTGTCACTACACCACTTCCGCCCCCTCGAAACACAGCTAATATGTTGGTTTTGACCATAAACTGCTGATTACCAACAAGCACCGTCACCCCTAAGTGTCATTTGACAAGAAGAGCAATGCAAAAAGCAAGCAAGAACAGGTAAAGCTAAGGAAATTAAGCAGAAAAACCCGAAAAATTATGTCTTTTATTGTTGTAAACATTGAGAAATATGGCTTGGAAAAGCGATGAGAAGGGAAGATTCCTGGGAGGGGTCACCTGCGCAATGAACAACGATGGGGTCGTGTGTGGTTAACAGAAGGGAGAGGGTCGTAACCACAAGTGCCAATCAAAAAATTCGAAGGTGCCAAGGCATGGCGAAGTGGGAAACGAGAACAGACTTCCAAATTTGACTGCGACTACGCACCGCGACGATTGTGGTGCATCCTATATTGAACGAGACTTCTTACTAAAATATGTCATGTCCCATTGAGCACAAGCGAACTCCCAATTGCTCTTAAAAGCAAACCCCGGGGGATTAGCCCGACTAGTAGGAAGGATACCGCGAGGAGAAATTGTAAGACCCGTACTACCTAGATCACTTCAACTTGGTCGCGAAAATCGCGCGGTTAGGGCGCTAATCCTTACGGGCCTCCAACCATCGAACGCTTCCCACCCACCGCGAGATGTGGTGAGATCAGCGTGCATTGATGTAGAGATCAGCGTGCTCTCTCAAACGACGTTCTCTCTCGCGTGTTTTGACCTCTCTGATCGCCCTGTCTTGCCGTCGTACCACATCCGACCTTTTTGAAGGTTAAGGCCTTAAGTTCAGCGTTCCCAAAGAGTTCTCTCGCTTCCCTCTCCATTTTTGGGGGTCACTCCGCAGCTTAGCTATCACTGCGAGGCTGTCTTAGCACAAGTTTAATTCCGGAGTTTGCCTTTAAACAAATCAAAGTGGAGGAAAGTGCAGCGACTTTGCTGACTGACCTCTGAAGTGGATATTAGAAAAGCCTCGGGAGGAGAAAGCGTTCACGTCCAAAAATCTAGCATATGCTTGAAGTAGTGATCTTGCTGAATTCAACGGTTTTTTCTGCTTCTGTGTGCACCAAATTTAAAGGAACTTATGAACTCCAATGGAGCTGCACTTTGGATGTTACCCCGTCAAAAACTACCACACCTTCGGGAGAAAGTCTGTTGTAAATGTAAATCTCAAATGCATAAACTATTAGAAGTAGGGAGTAGACTTTACGCGAGACCCTGAACTTATTCACCCAACCTTCCCAGGAAGCGACGAGCGGCAATTCAGTGAACAATGTGCCTTCAATCAGGGCTTCACTAAATAAAAATAAAAATGGGTGAGCGTCAGTGAGAGGTTCAATGTTGGTGATCGCTACGGTATATTCTTGTACAGAGTTTATGTGTTAATTCTGCACGTCAATAGACTAGAGCTTTCTATTACCACACTACCTCGAGAAAAAGAAAAAGAACTCCTGGAAAGACGAAAAAGAGCCTTCTTCGCTGAAAAGAAAATCAAGTAGCACTGATGGCTAAAAGTCCATCTAGGAAGGATTAATGAAAAAAAAAATTCGCTGCATGTTTCAAAAACTGAGATAACCACTCCTGGCGGGAATCACGTATCGGAGTAAATTTGCCATAATTGATGTGATTCGCGATTGAAACTAGTTTTATCTGCAGGTCTCCAAGCGAACGCGCTGAACCTTCAATCGGCACCGGTGAGTATCCATGAAAAAAATGCTAACGCCCGAAAGACAACACGTTTGCTATCGGACCTGAAACAATGAAAACAATAGAAGTAAATCATCTGTCACTTCTAAGAGTAGCAACTTGCAATGGTTACCTTGGTAGGTTATTACCACCACTTATTTTTCCAACATCAAATGCAAATTTCAAAGGCATATTACAATTTGTAACGAGCTCACGATTCTCAAGGGTCGAAAGGTCTCCAGTAAACTTTCTTTTTTCGAAGGAGATTTTCAGCGATCCAAACGATGTCAACTTTTAGTTAGGAAAACCTCATGCGAGATCGTGGCGATCGACCTGACCACATGAGGTACAGAACCGGTCAAAAGTGTTCGACGAAACGATTTTTAGTGCATTATTTTTTTCTCACTTACTCAACGCCTCCAAAAATTGATATACTGTGTTTCATATAATGTTTTTTCCCTTGTTCTGCAGAATTGGGATATTCAAAAGCAAAAAGTTTCGAGATCATTGCTGATTTTTGTTTGGCAAAAGAAAAGAGGAGCACAAAAAAACAGTTCCGGCGAACATTTTTGGCCACTACTCTATGTCAATCCATAATTCCCTGAAAAACCCTGTCAAGTAACACTTATGTTTGATAGTAACAGCTTTCACAAAAATTATTTTGGAGCTCAAAACGTGGCACCTCCAATTATAATTGCTTCGAAAGTCGTCATAACAAAACATAAAGGTAGTCTGAAATTGATATCTGATAAGGCCGTCGTACTTCCGTATAGGTGTTTTTAATGGTTAATTTAATTGTTTAATTAATGTTTGTTTTTTATGTTTCATTTTCAGTGTTTGCATTATTGATGCTGCATTTACTAATTTTAAACGGTATTCATTAGGGCTGGTTTCCATAGGTGTATGTAGGTAATTCCATAGTATAGATGAGCAATAGATACAGTGTGCGCCATAGGTAACCAAGTATTTGTGGCATAGACAATGCCATTATGAATGGAATACGATAAATCTTTGCAGATATTTACGACACATCGGCCCAACGAACTAGCTACAAGGAAGCTATTACAAATATCCCGAGCGGCTAAGAGGTTGAACTCATGTCATACGCCTGGAAAAACCGCGAGTTCGATCCCTGCCGAGGCTAACCATGCCTTGCAAAAATTGCAAAAATGGTTCTAGTACCAGCGTCAGGCCCAGGTTGACAGGCCGGCTGATGAACACCCCAGTCACACCAACATGTCTAAAAGTCGCAAAAGAATCAGTGATAAAGCTAGGACGTCACCCGGAAGTGGCGCGCAGAACCCCCGCCCGAGTTCTGTGGTCAGTATGCGAGGGCTACCGAGGAGTGAACGGCCTCGGCCAAAGAAGCTAGTTCGAATAGGGACTCTGAACGTAGGATCGCTAACTGGGAAGTCCCGAGAGGTTGCTGATCTGATGACGCGCAGGAATATCCAAGTGCTATGCCTTCAGGAGACGCGATGGAAAGGTGCTAAGGCCAGGGAAATCGGGGAAGGTGTCAAACTCTACTACAATGGGGAAGACACCAAGCGGAACGGTGTGGCCATAGCGGTAGCGGAGTCGCTCAAAGACCATGTCTCCGCAGTGAACAGGATCAGCGATCGGATCATGGCTGTGAGGATGGACCGTATCTCTGTGTACGCTCCGCAAGCCGGATGCCCCGAAAGTGACAAGGACGAGTTCCTATTTCGGCCGATGCCATCAGAACGATTCCGGAAGGTGACTACCTCACCATAGCAGGTGATCTGAATGGTCACGTAGGCAGTGAAAGAAGAGGCCTGGAAAGGGTGCACGGAGGTAGAGGAATAGGAGTGCAGAGAAGAGTGACCTCCAGCGAAGGATCATGGAAGTGGTCTCCCAGATCTTGAGGGTGGCTGAAGATTATCCTACGATGGCGCCAGGAAGTTACTGGCAGGGTCAACCGTCCGTTCGAACTGTTCGAACGAAGGGGTCGCATTTTGGTCGGAAGGGGGTCGCAATTTCGAGGACTGCCAGCCACAGGCGCGTGCGTGGCGTATCCGAGGGCAAGAATTGTTTGTGCAGACCGCATTAGATTCGATTAATTATGCACAGAGAGACAGTTTTAGGCAAATTACGGTGTTTTCCTTGAGGAATAGAGAACAGTTGAATGCATCTCCATGAAAGGTTTGACTTCTTGTGGCTGAAATTGAACTTCTTCGGGAACCTACTTTTCTACGGACGGTTCTTCCACAAAATCGTGAAACACATAAGAAAGAAGAAACCTCGCGGTCTTCAAAAATGTCTTCGCCTCTTTCCAACATGCTCTTTGAAGGAAGTTATTATTGCTGAAAGCTCGAAACCTCGCATGTGCTGCTCAAAAACCTATGGGATCCAAATGTTCGAACGTGGGATTTTCTCGAAAAATGAACTTTGAAAAATGGTTTAGGGCTTGTTAGAAAGAGCAAATTCTGCTCTTTCACCCCATGGAAAGAGGGAAACACAGCAATCAAAATGAAGCGAGTTATGCTCGTTGAAAGCCCAAAAACTCGCGATTTCAAAGAATGTGTTCGGCAAAACCGCCCGAAATGTTCGAACGTGGGATTTTCTCGAAAAATGAACTTTGAAAAATGGTTTAGGGCTTATTAGAAAGAGCAAAACCTGCTCTTTCACCCCATGGAAAGAGGGAAACACAGCAATCAAAATGAAGTGAGTTATAGTCGCTGAAAGCTTAAAAACTCGGTTTTGCACGGAACTGTTCGAACGGGGCAAATTTTTGAAAAAGGGGACAATCACTTAACTTTTTATAATCTTTTGTTAGAGAAATATTTGAAGTTTCTAAAACTTTTCACAAATTTCCAAGATGTCGCATACGAAAGATTTTATGGAGCTCTCAAAGTTGGAGGTGCGCCTTCTCAGAATTTTGGGTTTTCCGCTTCTGACAGAAATACTTTTGGGAGAGTTAGGTCATCCTTGCAATTTTCTGTAAAGCCACCTCAGGCACAGTTTAAACCTACCTCAATAAGTGAAACAAATACGTCTCAAGAAAGTTACACTCTCCTAAAACTTTTTCTTCGCCGCGTCCCAGTTTTCCAGCGTCCGGGTGATACCTGCCGCGCTCCAAGGTTGACGCCGCAACGCAAACGCTTTCTGCGGCGGTTTCTGACGCAATCATGTCAGTCCTACTCTTCTTTAATCCTTCCTCTTTTTTCAGCTGTTTGAGCAGAAGTTCGTCAGTCTTCATGTTACTTGTTGGATATCCCTCCATTTGGTCTTACACATTTCGCTTTCATCCTCATTTTGGCGTGATTGTGAGCGAACAAAAATTTTGATCTCGCGAGGCTAACCATAAAAAATAGCTTTCATTAGCCAGTGCCCTGTGATTCTTGCTCCTTTGGGGCTCATCTTAGGAGATGCATTGATGGAGAACGTAACTCTCTTTGATTTACTCCCTTGAACTGCTCTTGTGATTCTTTCGGAAGCATGAAGTTTGAAGTTTTGGGCAACATGAAAAAAATATTGAATTTTTTTCAGAAATTCAATGATTTTTTGAAAACAATTCAATTCAAATTTCAGTGAAGATCTCAATATTCAAATGTTCTGTTCATATTTCATGGAAGTTCATTGTCCATTTGAAAACAATGAACTTACGAACTTACGAACACAACATTTGAATATTGAATTCTTTACTGAACATTTGAATTGAATTTTTTTCAAAAAATCATTGAATTTTTGAAAAAAATTCAATGATTTTTTGAAAAGAATTCAATTCAAATGCCAGTGAAGAATTCAATATTCAAATGTTTTGTTCTATGTCATGGAAGTTCATTGTCTTTAAAAGGTTTTAGTTCACTGTCTTTGAAGTAAAATGAGTGAAATAAATATTTCACTTAACATTTAGTCAGCACATTCGGCACTTCCATTACCTAAGAGGGGGTCGCAACTGGACCCCCTTGAGATAAGGGGGTGACCCCCTTGAGAAAAGGGGGTCGCAAAAACCCTGAAAATGTTCGAACGTGACGGTTGACCCTGGTACTGGGTGAGACGCGAGGTGGATTCAGAGGAGACAAGGCAGCGTGGTTCTGGAACGAGGAGGTCCAGCGAGTCGTGAAGCAGAAGAAGGAAGCATACAAGCGCTGGCAGAAGACCCGGAGCCCCGAAGACCTCGCTACCTACAAGAGTTGCAAGAGGCTCGCTAAGGCCGCCGTCGCCAAGGCGAAGAACACGGGAGATGGACGCCTTGTACGAGAAGTTGGAAAGCAGAAAAAACGCAGAGAAAGGGAAGGGGAAGGTTTTTTTTTCGTCTTCAGACTGGCCAAAGCCCGGCATCGGGCTACTCAAGATATCAGGGTGGTGAAGAGCGTGAAGAGCAACAACGGCGCCATACTGAGGAAGCCAGCCCAAGTTCGGAGGAGGTGGGAAGAGTACTTCAGAGGTCTTCTGAACGAGGAGTTCTCCCACGAGAACAACTCACGGGCAGAGGCCACAGCTGGTCCCATCGCACTCTGGACAGAGGATGAGGTTCGGCGTGCACTTGGGAAGATGAAGGTTGGAAAGGCAGTTGGTCCGGATGGAGTACCCATAGAGGCTTGGAAGGCCCTGGGAGAGCACGGGGTGAGGTGGCTCACCCGCTTCCTGAATACGGTGACTGCCGAAGGGAAGGATGCCGGATGCCTGGAGAACAAGCACTATCGTCCCCATCTTCAAGCAGAAGGGTGACGCGATGGACTGCTCCAACTACCGCGGCATCAAGTTGACTGCGCATACCATGAAGTTGTACGAGCGCCTGGTCGACTCGAAACTGCGGGACCTTGTCCAGATCTCCCAGGAACAGTTCGGGTTCATGCCCGAAAGGTCTACAACGGATGCCATCTTCATCGCTAGGCAAGTGATGGAGAAGTATCGAGAAAAGCGCCGACCCTGCTACCTAGCCTTCCTTGACCTGGAGAAGGCGTTCGACCGACTACCTGGACAGTGGAGGTCGCTTAGCGTGCCAGAACACCTTAACTCTCTTGTGAGCGATATGCACGAAGGAGCCAAGGCAACTATACGCACTCCATACGGCTAACGAAGCAGGTGGGCATCACGGTCGGGGTGCACCCAAGGGTCAGCTCTGACAAGGGAAGGATACAGGTCGAAGTGGCCATTTGTAACGAGACATACACCACTAGATGTGTTTTTGGACGCTGATCTCGAATCTGCTCTCCAAATCTGCGAAACGATTTTCTGAACGTAGTTATGAAGCGAGATAGTGCAGTGGCAGCGGCCCGGCCGACGAGCAAGAGGTCGTGGATCGACTTCTTGGCGAGTTCTCACTTTGCTTCTTGAGACATTGTTTGAGAACTTTTATCCATGCTAAGTCATCAGCGATTGCCAATCATACAAGTGGAAAGAGCTGGCGAAGTGCTTCGAACACTGTGCGCGTCATTTGCAAATGACCGTCTCTGGCACCCGTAGCGCATGCGTCATGCTTTCTTGCCAAATAGATGTGATTTTCGTGTTCAGCGCATCAAAGTACCCCTTCCGACAACTTTTGATCCAAATCCAAAATTTTAACCTGAAGTCGAAAATGTGGGCACACACGACCGACAGGACACGGCAAATGACGCGCACAGTGTTCGAAGCTCTTTGCAGCTCCTTCCTCTTGTAGGATAGGCAATCGTTGATGATGATTTAGCATGCATAAGAGTCCTTTGAACAATGTTTTCAAGAAAAGCAGCTGAGAACTCGCCAAGAAGTCGATCTCACGACCTCTTGCTCGTCGGCCCGGGCCGCTGCCACTGCACTATCTCGCTTCATAACTACGTTCAGAGAATCGTTTCGCAGATTTGGAGAGCAGATTCGAGATCAGCGTCCAAAAACACATCTAGTGGTGTATGTCTCGTTACAAATGGCCACTTCAACCTGGAACCGTCCCCTCCTCTCCCTTTGTAGAGTCCGACAGTTTCTCTTCCTCCTGTAACTCAGACGGCGTGAACAGTGAATGACTACATGAAGGACCACTGAAGACCATCCTCTACGCTGACGACATCGCCTTGATAGCGGATAGTAGAGAGGAAGCTACAAGCCAAGGTGCAGAAATGGCAGAAAGTCCTGGCAGAAGGTGGGCTACGGCTGAATGTCAAGAAGACCAAGTTCCTGAGCTCCGAAGAGGGTGCAGAGCCGATCGTGGACGGCCATGGTGAGACCATCGAAAGGGTGGAGGACTTCCGATACCTTGGGAGCGATCTGGCAGCCGACGGTAGTGTGGATCAGGCGGTGAAGGCTCGGGTCAACGCTGCATGGATGAAATGGAGGGAGTCCACTGGAATCCTCTGCGATCGAAGGTGCTCCAGAGCGCTCAAAGGGAAGGTGTACCGGACAGTGGTAAGGCCTGCGATGCTCTACGGCAGCGAGTGCTGGGCCTTGAACAAGAATCAGGAAAGGCAGCTCCACTCTGCCGAAATGAGGATGCTGAGATGGGCCTGCGGCTGGACGGCTGGACAAGGTTAGAAACGAGGACGTCAGAGCGGTCATGCAGACTGCCCCTGTCCAGCTGAAGGTACGAGAACAGCGTCTGCGATGGTATGGGCATGTGCTAAGGAGGCCACAGGACCATCCGATAAGAACAGCGATGGACTTTCGAAGTACAAGGCAAGCGACCGCGAGAGCCCCGAAGAAAAGGTGGAAAGACGTAATCAAGAAGGACCTAGGTGAGGTCGCGGCCACGATGGAAGATGCCCTGGACAGAGCAAAGTCACAAAAACAGCCAAAGGGGCGACGAGCATGACAAAAAGAGCGACCCATGTGACCTGCCGCGGAACTAACGCTAGGGTGAAGAAGAAGAAGGAATCTTTGGATGTGCTCTAGCAGCGCCGCACAGGGTTCATTTAATCAAATCTCGGTCCAGGTTTTGTTCACCAAATTCTTCAGGAATTGATCTGTGTATAACTGAGCCATCTGCGATGGTATGGACGCATGTGCTAAGGAGGCCACAGGACCATCCGATAAGAACAGCGATGGACTTCGAAGTACAAGGCAAGCGACCGCGAGGAGCCCCGAAGAAAAGGTGGAAAGACGTAATCAAGAAGGACCTAGGTGAGGTCGCGGCCACGATGGAAGATGCCCTGGACAGAGCAAAGTGGCGACGGCTGACAAAAACAGCGGACCCTGCGACTGCGCGGGACTAACGCTAGGGAGAAGAAGAAGAAGAAGGAATCTTTGGATGTGCTCTAGCAGCGCCGCACAGGGTTCATTTAATCAATCTCGGTCCAGGTTTTGTGTTCACCAAATTCTTCAGGAATTGATCTGTGAATTGTGACGCATTCCAAAGAGCAAGTTTCACTCTTCCACATGAATGTATTGATTTGGCGTAGGATCAGTTTTTCTTCCAGTGAAAAGTAGGGGAAATTTTGGGAAACCCTGGCACCACACAAAAACATTAATACGAGCAGCGTTTTTCCGAAACATGAACCCATTCATGTAACCGCATAACAGAATGTGTACTTTTCTTCAATTTTCCGAAAACAGTAGATCGAAGAAATCTGCCAAACAAGACTCGGCTGACCAATATTTTTAGTCAGTTAACTAATTACGATGGAATTTCTGAACAAAAGTGCCGACAACAATGTGATTATCGTCGGAAGAGGTATCAATTGAACTTTAAAAGGATGTGCTGCCATTTGTTCGAGCATATAGACTTCGACCACCTATCTCATTATTCTGTCGTTTTTCGACCCCGAATTTCAAATGCATATATCTCATCTCAAACCAAACCAGTTATTGCAAAAACCGTTGGAATGCAAGAACCTTTCGCTATAAGAGGTCGTTAAAGTGGGTACGTTTGTTCATAATGCTGGAGCTCTGGAGGTGATGAAATGGGAGAAGATCGTTCCAGCATCATGTTGGGTTTTGAAGCATTTTCGAATAGAGCTGTCGAGATCCTCGGAAAGTTAGAGTTTATAGACCATAGAGATAAACTGAACATGAGTGAGATGTTCGCAGCTTACTCCGTAGCCCAGCTTGATCCAACTTGCGCATCTGACACCTTTCAGCAGGGTGAATAACGGTCGAGGAATTCCTCGACCATCGCTCTCTGCTGTGCGAGAGTAGAGCCGATAGTGAATGTACGCGCGGAGAGCACAGACGGCTCGCGGGTGGCGAGAGTGAATATCCGCGCGCGAGAACGTAAAGGATCAGGCGAAAATCCTCGACGTGCCGTTGAGGAATCCTCAAGCAATATTCACCCTGCTTTCAGGGATGGGACTGTCCCTTCATAATGAGAAATGCTGGACCCAATCTTGGGTTTTAGAATTTTTTTTTACGTGATGTTGAGACTCCTTTTGCCTCTGTGATAGTTCCACCTGGTACGGAAGAACATGGCCAGCCGGTGATCTCATGAAAGCTGCCACAACCCTCCTCCAGCACAGTTTAAATTCTGCAAAGTTTGTAGAGCTTCATCGCCGTCGATCTATTCAGCAAACTTTCGTAGACTATAGAGAAGAATCCCCTCTCAATTGTACGTCGCAAATCAGTAGAAAACGAGTCGCTATCTCTCATAAAACAAGTTAGAAATTGATGGAGCGACCCTTCAAAATGATAAATTCGTC
>MU869533.1:18238-37086 GCA_036418205.1 Ostertagia ostertagi | reverse complement strand
CAATCTGCCGAAGCCTACCCGAACCAAGCGCAAAAATTTGTTTTTGTGTACATAGCGGTAGAATCACTGAAGAAAATGTTCGCAGAGAACACTTCCTTCTGCTTTGGTTTCATGAAGAAAAATTGATCTTTTGGGTTTATGCTCTTTTTCGGATTTCTTTGCGATTCTTTCCACGAGCTTAAGGTAGGAAATCGGCACATGCATATTTGATCGGCCAGAAAGGTTTACTTTCTGCCTTCGAACTAAATTATACTTGCTCAGACAGACCTCTTTGATACGTTGTAGGCGGATTTACGTTCGAAAGGCAGCCACTCAGAATTCAAGTAAGAGGCGGTCGTTGAAGAAGGAATTAAGAAAAGACCATGAATATGGCCCAGAACTCGGGAAATAGAACCCCTTCTTTGCTAGGTCTCCGCATTGATGGTGCTGCTCTCTTGAACGCTAATCCTCCTTCTGCTAAGCGGCCTGCGTCAGGCGGCGACGAGGGGGCGTACCGTGGCAGTAGCGGCGCGAGACCATGTCAGATTACCGGGGCATACCCTTACCGGCGAATTGCATGTCGGTCTGCACCCTTAGGGGGTCCGCCTGGTTTTCCGCTAGGTAATTTTCCCTTTCTTCAACCTTCGACCTTCCCGTGGAATCTTTCTTTGACACGGAACGATAGTTTGATCGCTCGGAAGCTTTCACAGTCCAGCGGTATTAGAATTGCAATGAAGATATTCTTGCTGATCCCGAAAAATCAACAAAATATTTGTGGGAAATGAACGAGAGAATCACAGTGGGATCACAGTTAAGCAGGTTATAACCAGAGTAAGGCTCCTTGAGAGGAGACACTGAGTTATTACAAAAACTAAGAAAAGTTGAGGGTTCTGAGCGCTCGCTTGGTTTCCATGATTTTACTCAAGCCTGGCAGTATAAAGCAGAAGGAAGGAAAGTCAAGATGCATAGGCGCATTTCACAGCAGACAATAGAAGAGAAGGACGGCGAGATACATCTAGAATAGAAGAGATAGGTAGGGATTGCAATTAAGGCCATTCGCTTTCTTGTCGTGCTGGTATTTATCACGTTCGAAGTCTTAATGGAAGCCGGACAAATTGTACGGCTTGCCTGAGATGAAAATGAAGCCGCATAAAGTGTTCACAATGATATTTATGAATTTGATCCCGTACTCAAAAACTAGTAAGCTTCATCTTCTCCACTAGGAGTCCAGAATTTTAGAGCTTCTGTGAGGAATCGCAGCCCGCCAGTCTGGCATCGGTAATATGGTTTACGGGTTACTTAAAATTTCCTCAGTGGTTTTGCTGTAAACGGCTGGAGCACCTACGATTGAAGAACGACGCCCAGCACGGCTCCAAATCTCAAGGAGGAAGATAAGAGCCTTAAGAATGGCCGCGGAAAGCTTTCATGAAACTATGAATTGAGACCTAGGGTAAATCAGTAGGGTCTGGAAGGCTGGCTAGAAATGTGGAGATCGGAACTGCTACGCGAACCTCTCAAGGAAGTTGAGGGTGGTCAAAGTTGGTTGTGGATGCTACGCTGGATGGTGATATTTAGGTGAAGCCTCCTTCTAATAAGAAATACCGATTGCGAGATTACGAATATGACATCTATTCTTAACAGTTACGCCTTCTAGCACCGATTTAGAGGCGCTCAAATGCAAAAATTTTGTCCTGTTGGGGAATGGAACCCTGGACCATTTTTGATCGCTCGCAACTCCATTGGCAGGTTCACGTAGCGATACCGAACTTGGTAATTTTGACCAGCATTCCAGGCTCCACCGATTCGCCCAGGCACCAATTCAAAGTTCCAAATGACTTTAAAAGCTTCTGGAATCCTAAGGGAGGCGCAAATTACAGTGTGGGCCAAAGTTTGAATTCTGCAGATTAAAACTAGTCACGTACCCGGCGCGTCTGTTCAGGCTAAAGAGCATAGGCGGAAGCTTCAAATTTGAAGCGGCCAAAGGGCCAAGTTCAAGTGTTGGTAATAGAACCCTAAGGCAAAAAATAACGCTGAATAATACACCTTTTTTAAGAGCAGATAGGAAACCGAACATTTGATTAAAACTATCATCAGCGGCAAATATACTGAATGAAATTTATTCAGGTTAGTTAAATTATTCATAAGATTCACAAGAGCACATCATGGAGTCCCCCCCCCTTTGAAAAACCTGACATTCAAAATGACCATCAGTGGAAAGGATGTGAAAAACAAACGAACAAAAAAATACGTCTCTTTATTTTTTGATCCAATCTTTCTCCAGCTGTCCAGAATTTGCCTAGTTTCCTGAACAAATAGCTCAAAAGCGCAAACATTGAGGGATGAACAATGCTTCAAAGCAACGGGCCTTCCTGTGGGAACGCAGAGAATGGTTCAGGAGCAACACATTCAAATGAAAACAAAGGCTGTGGTTGCCGTTATGGCTCGGTTCAAGATAGCGCTAGGAGGGCTAGCAGGACTCGAGAAATGGTCACTGGGACCGAGGTGGTTGTTGTCAGGACTGACCAGCTCGGTCTTGTTCAGCAAGTGTTCCCCTTCAAAAACTTGTCGTGGTGCTTTCAAGAGACTGATCGAGTTCGATTGGCAAACGAGTGGGACCGGAGTGGACGGGCTGTCGCGACGATCGGTCGGTAATTGCAATCGGACCGTCTCGCAGCACATGCAGCTCGCTATCGTGGGACGTTTGAAAAATGGCCCAAGGCAAACACGGCGACAATGCGCCGAGCACACAAATAGCAAACGCTGAAACCGGCGCTGCCAACTGAGAACGCAAATCCGCTGGATGAGCAGACGCATCGATTTCAGGAAAACAGCTCTTTTGCGGAAGACGGGGCATTCTTCAAAGATGGCCAGGATTTTTCAGTTGCACCAGGCAAAAACACTAGTCAGACAGAGGTCGAGGAAGAGGAACAGCATAAACAAGAAGCGGGAGCAGAGGGAATCCTGGAGAAGAGCTACGGAGCGACCCGTTTCCTAGCAAACACAGACCGGCTGGCAGAACGGCGCTGACCGAACTTTGCTGTTCCACTCATTATTGTTTTGTTCAATCACCTGCTTGCGATTCTTACAACACTTTAGCTATCCCGTTGATCCTGAGCATATTGATTACCTCTACTGTTTTACTTTTGATACTTGAATTTCGAAAAGTCAAAATTTCAACATGAAGGTGCAGGAAATGCTTGAAAGCTCCGGCTCCTGAAAGGAGGGAAAAAGAAGTCTGAATTGTTCAGATGAACTTCGCGTAAAATCGATGAGCTGCTCAAGGCAGACGTCGAGGGACGACCTCATTGAGAGAATATAGTCTGAAAGAACACCACTTGAAGGACGTTCTCGGAGAACTCTTGCACCCTTTCCCAACATGAATACGTCAGCTGTAATCACAGGAGCGACCCACAAAGTTTCAGGCACGAAGGTATTGTTTCTGAAGAGAAACAAATCTCGAAAACTCCAGGGACGGTGCCATGGTGTAGGCGGAGGACAAGGGACGAGTGAAAGAATTGCGGGAGTGGTCTCACAACATGCATAAGGTTACTTTGTCTGATCCATTAAGTGGGTCTAAGCATTATATTTCAGGGTTGATGTATTGTAGTGACAAGTGGCGTGCTGAGCCAAGAGATTGCATTCCGCCATTACACGAGTGGGCGCGATCTCATCCGTTGCCACAAGGGTTTCTTTCGGCTAAATAAATGTGTAGACAGAAACGTCAGGGAGCGCTGAAGTTACTGAACTGACATCGGTGTGGGCCTGCAATAATGTGAATGGGTTCGAATCACATTCAGATCTTTTTATTCTACATTAAGTGTAGCTATTAGTGAACTGGGCGAGCGTTGGGGTGTCTGGAAGGGTGGTATGCTACGACGGCTGCGCGGTGGTTGTGGATCGAAGGCCTGGGTCGGGCGTTCGTCGAAGAGGGGACCGGCCAACCAAGGCCCTCCATCCATTCCGGGGTCGGTTAATTGGTACCAGACTTGTCTGGGAGGATAAAAACACTGACTTGTACATCGGCTGGCCCCCGCAAGTCATTGTATAGGCCACATCACATTCAAATGCCACTACGAATGTACAAATGGAAGTAGAATGCGTGCGACCGCCAAAGGGGTCAATTAACGGCGAGTCTTACCCGTTTCCTTTAACTAGTGTTTTTCTATTTTATACAACAACTTTCTTAAGTATTAAATTAGAGTGTGCACGCACCACGAACTGAGGACATCCGACTCTAAATTTTGTGCTCTTCATTCTTTGATGTCTTATTTCATGACCGCAGAAGAACCCTGGTAAACGGGAAGGGGATCAGTCGCAAAGAAGGAAAGAATATGGTGAATTGATTGCAAGAATTCTACTATTGTAAGAGGGGAAGAATTGTGGAAAAAGATGTGAACGGCTTCATAGTCTACATTCAAGATCGAGGGCATATAGCGGTGCGGGTGTTGGCCCCTGAGCAAGGACCACGAGGCAGATCCTTCGCTTTTTAGGTGCTGAGCTGGTGCTGGGACTGACAGCGCGGGTGGATAGGCTCAGAAACGAGGATATCAGAATCGAAGCGAGAGCAGCGCCTTCGATGGTATGGGCACGTGCTAGGGAGGGCACAGGAAGAAACGGTAAACTTCGAAGTGCAAGGCAAGCGAAAGCGCGGAGCCCCGAAGAAGAGGTGGAGAGACGTGATCAAGAAGGATCTAAGTGAAGTCATGGCCACAAGCGAGGACAGATTAGGTGGTGAGCGACTGACAAAAAACAGGCGCTACCTGTTGACTTCGCGGGAATAACGCAGGAGAAAAAGACATGAGGTCGAATGCCTGAAGGTCCCATCTAGTCATTTTTTTGAATTCATTTTGATGAGAAAATAGCAAATAGAAATTGAATGGATTAGATGTGAACCAATCAG
Organism: Ostertagia ostertagi; assembly: GCA_036418205.1. Taxonomy (NCBI): domain Eukaryota; kingdom Metazoa; phylum Nematoda; class Chromadorea; order Rhabditida; family Trichostrongylidae; genus Ostertagia; species Ostertagia ostertagi. Next base: position 32,207 of record MU869533.1, on the reverse strand, counting down.
TGAAGAGCACCAAAAAAGTTTGAAATATGAGGAAATGTGGTTAGAGCGAGTCAATCAATGAAAGCACGAAAAAAGTCTGAAATATGGGCAATGGCCACCAGGATGATGCAGACCTCTTATGGTTAGGTGCAGTGACGATGAAGGCAAAAAAACCTTGAGCACGGAATCGGGGGGCGGGGGGACGGACGTATATCGTCATGCAGAATCACCGAGACTCAGGGTAGGCCCTTTTCAAGGCAGTGTAATGCCCTTATTTAGCATTTATTCTTACCATAGTTAATTTTAGTTCAAAACATAAAACTAAATTACCACATTAGGACTATTTATTAATCTCTCTCGTATTTGATGTCCATTTCATGACAAGGGGAGAGCTCTGGGAATACATGGTCTGTACGGTGGTCCGAAGACAAAAATTTAGTAGAGAGGTATTTTCATGTATGGTGTATGATAGTGGAGAGGCGAGAAGGGATATTAAAGGTTACTTATAACGAAGATAAGGCATTAGGCACTATCGATCCCTACTGGTATGCACGATGCATTCTATCACTTCGAATCGAGCGGCGATTTTAACACGTTATGGCTTTTTAATGGACTTGCGATGTAACTTTTGTGGTCCACATTGCAAGTGCTTTTTTATCCTTACAGAGATTCTGGTACATCAAATTTTTTTAGTAATCTTGTTATGATTTCCTTCGGGCACCAGATGGAATCCGTTGGCTTTCAAGGCGGATTCGGATCCGAGATTTAACCGGGATTGTGCGGGGGGGAGGTTTCGGTATTGCCGGCTATAAGATTGCACCTGTTGCGATGCAAAGGAAGAAACGCGCTATCGCAATATACGGGGCATCCTCCAGGACTAAGCCTAGGAGAGGCAGGAGTATTGGAGAAAATGGAACTGGCTCACAGCGGATCTCGAGGGTCTCCCTGGTGAAGCTATGTTGTCAACAACAAGAAGATGTGCTCGGGTCTTAGATGGACTGATAACGCTGATGTTTTTTTTTTTTTTTTTTTTTTTTTTTTTTTTTGTTCCCCATATCTTTGCATAGCGTCGATTGACAGAACTGGAGGGTAAATAAAGGGGCAGATGGTACATCGTGAAAAACACAAGGGAGCGAAACCATTTGTGACAAAGAGACGATAGTGACCGTGAACGTTTCTTTCCACTGGCGACCCTGATCCCGTAAACTTGCATGTGGAGGTGGTCGTCAGATACCATTCAACACTTCTGCTGTGTGAGGTAGATGTGGATAAGGGCGAGGAAATTCCCGGACATAGCTCTGCTACCACGTGGAGAATAGTGTCGAGAGTGAATGCAGAGCGTTGGAGCAGCATGAGAGTGAACATCCGTGCAGGAGGGCGCGACTGAAGACGAAAACCCTCGACGGGTCGTAGACGAATCCTCGACCGATTTCCACCCTGCCGGGGGACACTGTGCATGACACCAAATATTGCGCTAAATATCACCAATACATAAATTTCAAGTGAAAATGAAAGGATGCAAATTTGAGAACCAATCTAAAATTTTTGGAGAAAAAAGGGTTCACCCATACATCTACAAGGTACTGCACCACCGTAATGATTAAAAGGATCACCCTGGGCGCCACTGCGTTACCGTACAGCTGGTAGAATGTGATTGAAGGTTGATCGTGGAACAGTTGTGAAGTGCTGAAGGCAGCATATCGAGCCACTCCCTTGCCAACATTCCACACGCAGGGGCCCTTATCACAACTATTCTTGGCCGAGCTATCAATTCCCTGCACACAGACCGGAACCACGAAACGGGCGAATCCGTTTTTCGGCGGTGATAAGCGGTGTCAACCCATGGCCATTCTGACGTCACAGATGCGCCATTCTATAGTGATTGGCAGTGAATTCAAGATATTGATAGACTGGCGTCGTGTACGACTTCACATAAGCCTCATCACGACGTAGTGACTGATTTCTTCGCTAAGCTCTTTGCGAGGTTGTTAAGTAGAACTTATTAGTGACTGACGTTCGGCTTGATCGCCTTCTTAAGAGCTTGAAAGGATCGAGGCTATTTGTGGACGCCCATCCAATCGCCTCCACTACCCTACTGAAATGAACTGAGTGATTGAGGATTTCCTAGCCACATTTTGCAAATGATGAAACAGCTGTTCAGAAACCAAAGAACAAAATTAGGCGCTATCGCAATATGCGGGGGCATAGTGGTGATAATGCATTTGAAAATGATTTTTTTTCTTTGTTTGAAATGGGACAGGCGAGTGAGAATAGACTTCAATGTGCGTGAGCCACTTTTATTCCCCCGGACTCCCCACCCCCGTTCTGGGGGCTTCATCCAGGAGGATGCCCCCGTATATTGCGATAACGCCCAAAACTATGGAAAGCTGTAAAAAAAATCGAGAATCTAATCAGCACATATTCGAGCTACTGTAGCTGCCATTACAAGAGGATTCCAAGAGCTGAATGCTATGTATGGAAGTGGAGCATCGGTTAGACTATGAAGAAACGGGACTGTACTAGAAACCAGCCAGGCCTTCCAGCAGCCCGAGGTAAGCCGTTTAGTATCAGAACTGCTCAGCAAGCACTGGTCGCGGCCTGATACTCAGCCAGTGTACACCTACATAATAGAAGGTGAGCAGGCGTCCTAATGGTTTTATGAAAGCCACGGGAGACGTGCCATGAAAGAGATTACCTAAGGCGGATCACTTGATCTTTCACCCTTCACTTGCTGATATCACTAATGATTAAAGCTACAAAGGGCGCTATGCTCGTAGAGAGGGGGACATTCAAAACAAGGCCTTTAAAAATCGCGATCAGTGACACTGGGACTGAGCCCAGGAAGAGAGTGGAGGGAACGCCAGGGAGAACAACAAGGCTGAGCCCGGGTGGAGAGTGGAAACGTCAGGGAGAACAACAATTGCACACATCCCCCCAGAATCCCTTCTCCTCCCTAAGGCTTAGTCCCAAGCACTGTAAGCTCACTAACCTGAATCTTCCTCCCTTCATCCCTCCCCCCTAACGACATGAACGTGACCCATACTGTAGGGTTTGGCAGAATTACGGAAACCATGCAAGCGCGTAGAACCTAGAAAAGTAAGCGGAATCCCTAGTCTTTACATTGTCTCGTATATTGCCTCCTATCTGCTTTCCCTTCAATGATCGTTCTTTGTCTCAGTTACGTCTACAAATGCCTTATAGAAAGGTTCTTATAACGGTAGTGCAACCTAATCCAGTAGCTTATTGAGTTTCGATGGACACTTAAGCTGAAAGTTCCTACGAGCACAGCTCGGCTAAATTACATATCTCTTCAAGTAGAAATAATTATTTGATAGAAACAGATATAACGCTCTTATTCGGCTTAAAAGGGAGATTATTCATTCAATACTCTATTTAGTTATATATTTACTATATTTGAATTTAATTTATTTTATACGTCTATGCAGATGTGGCCAGATAAATCAATTTGCAGAACCAAAGATATCAAAAGGAGAAAAGCGAAGAAGGGCGGTAAGGGAAACAGCAGTACCCACACGAATATGCTGCCGACCTTGAGGCAAATGCTCGAGAAAAAGAGCTCTGAAATGACTCTCAACAGGAACAGAAGGACTAGGCTCGACTGAGGCAGCAGCGGTAGGGGATAGGGAGGCCTTAGTGATGGTGGGCCGGTATCATTACTGTGATAATATCAAACATGCTATGGCAAGTTCGAGCCAAAACGCTCAAGGGAACGATCCGTTCAGGAATACTGTAACGACGAATAACGAACGTTAGGACAAGTCTAACTTCTGAAATCTATCGAAAGACCTTCAGAGCCGTCAAGGAACGCACAAAGCACATATAAGAGATTCGACCTTCGGAATTCGACTTCAGAAAAACAGAGTTCAGCTAGTCAGTTCAGTCGGTTCCGATTCCTGTCTACCCAATGTGGACTACTTCTTCTTGTGCTATCGCAAGATATGGGGGCATTGGACGACGATGCATTTGAAACCGCGTAAAATATCTCCTTTTTGAATTTGACAGTAAGCCTTAAATGGGTATCTGAGGTATGTAAGCTATTTTAACCTTCCTCGAAGTTTCTGCTCTCTTCCAGCTTAGTCCAAGGGGATGACCCCGTATCTTGCGATAGTGCCCTTCTTCGCAATTCTTCCTCATCTCCAGACCACAGAATTCAGCCCAAATGAGCAGTTGCAAGCATTCAAAAGATCTAGAAACAAGAATAGAATATGAGCGTTGGATCTTATGGGGACTTTTGTTTGACAGGGTTTGAAATGTGTACTTGAGGGGGGGTTGTTTTTCACAGCCTCGGCGAAGGCGACAAAAATCTGATATGAGAGTAATGAAGAAGCTTTTTTGGGCACAGTAAATGTCAGCATGGTTATGAAAAGAGCATAATGTAGAGCAGCAGTGATTAGACTGAAAACTACGGTAGTGCGCCTAGTGCTCCTTCAGATTTTCGCATTGGAGGAAAAGCAGGAAAATGATGAGCAGGAATTGGAAAGGAAGATTGAGGGCCTCAGTCCACGAATAGCGCGACTCTCGGCAATAGCTATGAGCTCGAGTGGAGAGCCATCATCGCAGAAATGGAATTAGAAGAGCGCTGAGGTGATTGCAACGAGTACTGGACAGCATTTTAATGTACGAGTCCTCTAGCTTGAAGCTTGCCAGGCTCCGCCCGCCAATCAATATAGAGACTGCGGCCGGTGCTTTTCTCATCTAATATTCTTTCTCTTCTTTTATGCTCATTTTCACTTCAACGACTCAACTTTAACGATGCCGCCTCAAATTGTTCCTGATTAGTTTCTGAAATGCTTCATGACGAAAAACAGCGTTCTATGTGCGCGCGCAAGCCAGTCGGCGACCACAAGGAGGGTCACCGTGCACGTAATGCCACCTTCAACCAACGCATTGATGCACAAAGAAATGCAATTCCAAAGCGAAGCACTGGAACAATTCTCCGTACGCTCAAATACTCAGCAAGGCTTGGAGGGGGAACCTACTAATGTTGGGATCCTTTCAGTGATCCTTTTTTGAAAATGGCGCAGTGGATAGAGCAGTCTCGCCCCACGCGCCTTCTTAAAGCTAGGGATTACGATAAGATTGGATTGGGTTCATAGTGAAAGTGGGGATGCTGAGTGATGCCCCGGGAGCGAAATGGCCGCCCGAAATCCACCGAGAACGCGTAAAATAGGACCCCTCCCTTTACCCGTTGGCCTTCGAAAATGGACGAGCTGGCAATCAACTTTGTAAGAGCTCGTTAGCACATGAACCCGATCATCATGCCAGCAAAGGCCATGCTTTGAATGATAACGCATTCCATAAACAGTGTGTGTCAAACGCCCACCCCGGCATTTTTTTTGATTTCTTTCAAGCCTAGCATTTCTCCTTCAATAAGTTCCTTACTGGTTATGAGCTTAACATTTTCTGGATCCAATGATGTAGACGGGCAAATTTTTTACACAAAAAAATACCAAGCAAATTGAGCAAACGTTACCCATCTCCGTGTGAAATCTGACGCGCCATGCGCGCATGCTGTCCTCAACGCGATAAGAGAGTTAGAGGATAAACACTCGAAGTGGAATACCTTCTCAAAATGATGAGCGAACAATGATGCTGCCGGCAGGACAATAATGGGTAGAGCACAAGAGGAGATGGAGCTCAGAAAGGATTGGCAGCCCAGGGGCTGCAACTACGCCTTTGGCCACGATAAGAGCCCACGCTTAGGCCATTAGGCCTATCTACTTTCATAGTGCATGCATTCCATGCTCCCCATACACTTTATCGTAATTCCTGCGCTTTTACGTGGTTGTAGAAACTCGCTATGAGGTAATCAAAGTTTTGAGCTGCATAGCGGGGAGCTGCTCCAGAAACCACTGAATAAATTAAACACGCGCTTGTAAGCTCATGCAATTCTGAGTGGCGATTGGAGCCTCAGTGTCTTTCTTCGAGGTTGATCGAGTCTCAACCAAATTCTCGTCCACATTTCAACGTTATCACCGGAACGAATGATGTTATAGTGTTGTGGAGGTTTTTTTTCCTTTAAAGGAGGAATTCACGATTAGAATGAAGGTCGAAGAAAGGGAAACTGACCTAGTTGAGGGACCCACGGACCTCCTGAGGGTGCGAACTGACGCGCAATTCGCATGGAAAAATTTGACCTCGGCGACCTATCATGCCTCAAAGCTGGCGGGTCCGGCGATCTCCGCCCACCGATCATCACTCGCCGTAGTTCAATACGTGGCGAGTGATTAGATAGCTGAGAGAGCGTAGTGTTGAAGAGGGCACAGCGATGAGAGTCGCATCAATGCTCGAATCAACGGGCAAGGAAGGGGTACCATTTCTCGGGTTCTGGGCCGTTTCTCATGGTTCTTCCTTCTTTCGTGTACCACTCACCATCCCTAGGTTAATTTGAAATGGTTGTTTTTTCATCGTGAATTTTCGTCTTAAGGATGTATTTTTTTGAAATGTGCAGAGTGCGTCAAGATTTTCTCGACTTCTAAAATTAGCTATTTCGTGACTGTACAAGTAATCACTTGAGGCGATTCACTCCAATTACGCAATGCCGAAGACGTCAAAGAAGCTTTCCGCGAAAAAAAAATCCATCTTATCTCAATCTTCTGAAAGATGACAGCAGCACTGACGATTGGAGATTGCTCCACCGACCACACCGTTTGAGCATAATATTAGGTTGTCCGGTAAGTAGTGTCGTTTTTTTTTTCAAGACGCGAATTCTTCTCAAGCTACCATTCTCTACCAACTTTACATACCGTGCAAAAGATAATAACTTGCTTTACAAAAAGGTGTGTTGATTTTTTAATTACCCTGCGAAATGTTGAATTACTGCTTGCGAAGTGAGAAGTTCTTGCGACGAAACTATCCAAACCGGCGAATTACTCTGACTCTACGTTCTCGTTGTGCATTTGGGGAGGCGAGCAGTAAAAAAATATTCATTGGAACACATTAAATTTAATTACAAAGAAAATGCACACTTATATACACGTATGGTCACCAGATTCTGGTCAAAATTCCAGCAGCTACTGTTAGGTTTACAATTCTTATTATTGTTGATCTTAACTCTTTCCATGTTAGGAACTGAGATCACATAGCAGTGCCCTCAACAGTTTGAAAGAGGAGAACCCCTTCTCATTGACCCACATATCAGGATGACTAGCAAGTTTCGTGCGGGTTTCTTCGAATTTGCATTTCATCAAAAGCTCAATGATTGATCACGAGTTTGCAGAATCTGGACCTAAAGATTTTCACCGTCGAAGCAGAGGAATAGTGGAACGTTTAGGATTGATCGTAGCTATGAACGGGACATCGCTCAACAGATGAATTTTTGCTGTTTCTATGGAAAATAATTTTGAAGAAATGGAGGTGACTTTCTCGCCGTCCGGGCACTTTGAAAGGGCCTACATTCCCACTTATTTTAGTGCGAAAATGAGTGAAAAGTAATTATTGTTGTCCTAACCAAAGATGTTTGGATGGAAAATTTGGACTCAAGGACGCTTAATAGCAAGCCGCTTTACTCGAAACTAATTCAGCAGGTAACAAATGGACTTGTTGTGGCAGCCAATTGCTGAATTCCAGGAGAGGGTCTTGTTCAATAGCAGTGCAGCACTCACCAATTTCATCTACAGAAAATTAGTTTAAAAAAATTTAATATTTAAATGTATGAGAAATTATTCGTCCGAGCGACTTGACCATATACTTGTCATTTCATTTCATTTTTCTTGTGCGCTTTACCTTGAAGTAAGTCTCCAGTTGTCTCTTACCTAAACCATCTCTTGGTTTGCTCTGATGCTCCAGTGCTAACGAAAGTACCTCTCCTTTTTCAAAGAACTCGCGGAATAGCGTCGGGTGCAGACCATACACCACAAGTGACGACGGACCTCCACAAAATGTAAATGTTTTCTGCCAATGAAATGATTAGCCTGTTGCAGTTGTATTCTACCAGTTGTCACTAATTACAACTATTTTCATTTACCAAAAATCATCGGCTGCCATTATGAATTACTACTAACCAGATTCACTTGAAGGCTGTCGTCGCCTGTGGTGTGTAGTCTGCACCCAACGATTTTCTCGTTTTTTGAAAGGGAGGGTAAAATAATCCAGGTGAAGGTTGATAACTTCGGCTTTAAACCGAATAAATTGAAAACCAATAAGGAAAACTTCTAAATGGCTTGAGATGAGGAAGGAGCGATGGAAGGGCAATGAGAAAGAAGAAGAATAACGTGAAGTGACGAATCGCCAAAATGAGTCCAGCGAGAGGAGAAAATTTTGAATACTGAAAGCTCGAGCTGAAGTTGTTGAAAGCGCTCGATCAATAACATGTGACGGAGTGATAAGCTATCAGTGGAACAGAACGACTTCCGCTTCACAATTGTTTCGATAGATCTGCTCAGAGGTTTCTGCTCTTTTCCTATGCGGAACGCCCTACCCGATCTCCTTTGCTCCGTTACCGGGAAACTGCTCGCAAAACGAAACGGGTTTCATTTTTTGATGGATTTTTCGGAGTTTTTGCTGAATGAGCATGTGTCACGAATTTCGTTCTGGAAAACGGCTTCAGGAGAACCAAAAAGGGCACTGGCTAGATCCTCGTATACATTTGCTACAACATCTTTTTGACGACGACTTCCCTTCCTGGACACTTAAGGAATTCTTTCCGGAAAAATTTCGGTTTTTCCAAACATGAATATGTCAGTTGTGATCACTAGAGACAACATACAAAGTTTCACGCATGAAGATTCAGTTTCTGAAGAGAAACAAACTTACGAAAACCACACTATGGACGGTCGAAGGTAGGTCGCGCGGAGCCAAAGGCGGGGCATGGAAAGAAGTGCGCCTTGGGGCGGCCACGTATCAGGACGCAATGAAAGAATCGGGTTAAAGCGTGCGATTTTGGAGAGTAGAGACAAAACGATCGATAGAATAGGATGCAGTAGAAGTGTGAGATGTTAGTGCAATAAGTCAAAAGGCCAAAAAGAGTTTCTAGTGACAGCACTCCGTGAACCAAGTGGAAGCGTTCCCGCCGCCAGCATTTGTGACAGATGTCCGGCGGGAATTTGAACGCGTAGCAGTCCTTCCTTTTTCGAATTTTTACCAAAACAAATGCAATTTTTTGTTCTTTTCGTTCTTATCGTGAACGATGGGTCTCAAGCCAGTGATTTATGGGTGAGATAGAATCACGATTTTCCGGGAAAGAGTCCTTCCAAACCAACTGCATCCGCTCCTTTGAAATCTAATCCATTGCTGAATTTTACAACAATTTCTGGGCAATATGGGCGGATTTAGAGCAGGCAATGTTTGAACTTCAATGCTCGAGCAGAATAGACTCCATGCAAAAACGCAGTCTTACCCGTCGAGGAAGTTTGGTTATTACGAATCACCTCTCTCTCCCCACCCGTTTCCCCAGCTGGACTCCCACACCCTCTACGTCTTACAACCACCCATCCTCCATCCATCAAACAGCCTATTCGATACTATACTTGACTTTCACTACCAAGTCCCGTCGAACGGGGATGGGCATGCAATAAACACGATTAAAGCAATGATTACCCCAAAAGTCCTGCGAAATTGCCCAATTTAGCCAAATTCCGCGAGTAGTTCTCGGAAATTCTTATAAGTTTTCCTTGAAAAAACACACCGTAATCGAATCTTACTAACCCTTTCGAGCAGTACAAACACCATTACACCGCTAGTTCGACAATGTGCGACCCAACCCCAAAATTCGAGCAATCGAAAAATCCTCGACGTTGCCTCACACAGCTCCCAACCACACCTAGTCGATGAGTCGACTTTCTTTGTAAGGAATTTACGCTACTGTCAGCAGCAAAGCCAACAAGTAAAACACAGGCAGTTGACATCAGCGGGAACGTCCAAGTGCAAGGCCTATTACCTCAAACTCTGAGATACACGGCGGTGTCTACACGCGTTCCATTTGAATCAGGGCCTCTTCTGATAAGGAAGGTCACTACTTTCAAAATGACGCCTCTTGTGCCCCATTTCCTGAAATTCAGCTTTCCCAAGTGATTGACTGCATTCAAAGGTAACTTTAATGCGAAGTAAAAAAATAGCGAGGCCGAGCAGCATTATACGATGTAGGGGCATCGCACCTTTTTTCGAGTTCAAAGTGGAGGAAAGAAAAGAGCCAAGGGTTTTCTCGGTTACAATTTAGGAAATTTCTTCCTAAGCCACAAATCGATCGAAGCTGGAAATAAAACCTGTTTAGGTTACCTTTTTTTCCTACGTCTCCTAACCTAACCTACGCCAGCCATGTGGTCTCAGAATGGATGGATCTTTTCTGATGAGAAAACCACAGCCTAAAAAAAATCCTTCTTTAAAAAGGGCACCGGTGTCGGACTTGGACAGACGGCGCTTTCTCGTTGAAGTCGATCCACACGAGATAACGCCCATGTGGCCGTCACACCTCATATAGTGAGAGGTCACAGAGTTTTCCTCCCATGTAAGCGAGTTAGTCGCGGTGCGAGATTTCCATCGGTGAACTGACCACTACCGAAGTAGGGCGAGACAACTGCAGTTGGCACCATACGTCTCTTCAGTTTTCCGCCGTTTAAACTAAGCCAAACAACTTTGGGTACAGCGGAAATAGAGGGGCTATGCCAACCACGGCGGAAGACACAGGTGCTGGATCTACTAGAGAGCGCAAAAGCCAACAAATTCAGGAAAAGGTGCACTATGCCACACTATTGAAATCCGTTTTTCTGAAGGGGATCACTACGTTCAAAACCAATGTTTCTTACGCCCCAATTGTTGAAACCCAGTTTTTCCAAGCGGATTACGCTGAAAGTTAGCTAAGCACCTCATGTGGCTCACATATGTCAACAATCCTAGACGGGTACATGACAGGAGGCCCGTCGCGCGGCGAGATGGCAGAGACGCAGGACGGCCAGTCAGCGGCGGGCGGTCGCAGCGCATCCTGTATGAATTTAGACTCAGGTTAGATATAGTGTACCATACTACATCTCACATCGCACGCGACTAGCCCGTGACCCATCCGCGTCTCCACCATCTCACCGCGCGAGGGGCCTCCTGTCGGGTACCCGCGCATGAACACCCGAATAGGCGTTTGACTGCGACGCAATTTTTTTCGGAAGGAGAATTCGAAAGAATTCGATTTTGGGCACAAGATTGGGCAACAAGCACTACGCGCTGTCGAATGCTAGGATAAGAGCGTCGAAAGCATCAGACTGTCTGCCATGTACGAGAAAACTCGATAAAACCTCATTTATGTAACGATTTCAATCGTGAACTAAACAGGGGCAAGTGGTGGTTTCAAAACATCAAAGTGACCTCAAAAATATGAAATGTAGACTAAAAAGGCACAAGTAAATAACAATTGATACATAGCGATAAAACTAAAAAATGAAAATATGCACTTTAGAAGATCACGGATATTCAAATCATATTCTTTGGACTAGGGGTAAATGTGGGCATGGTTCGCCTATGACGAGCGTAAAGCTCCGCTACGTTCTAACGGCGGGATCTAAGGGCTATGGTAACGATAAAAGGTCTAAGGCCGATGTCAGACTTTGCGAATCGAGCGATTCGCTAGCGTCCGCGGTCGCGTTGCGGTACCAGCCAATTGAGTGATTCACTGGCCGCGACGCGACCGCAGACGCTAGCGAATCGCTCGATTCGCAAAGTCTGACATCGGCCTAAACATCAATCGAAAATCTATGTTCTACTGGTTACAAAACTACAAAAGCTTAACAGCGGATGTGAGTGGTTCCCCGGTAACTCAAGCGGGTGATTCTTCAACTCGGCTCCGCTTTTCTCTAGCTGACTTGACAGAATTCACAACTCCAGCAAGCCTGTCCTCATACTCGGCAAAGAGAACCTGGGTACCCATGAAATTACAAAGATAACACGCATATGACAACGCGAACGATGGCGAAAAGGAAGAGAGGCAGGTATCCTACGTGGACATCACCTCTGCTTCTAAAACGAGACCGACAGCTGGTCGCAGAACATTAATGCATGATCAATTGGATCCCCTAGAACTCTTAAATTGCGGTCTAATACGCTCTATACCCTGCAGACGTGCCCAGGCACATTACAGTTTAAAAATATGGTCGCTATTTAGGAGTACAATTACCTATGTGATGAGCATATAACACAATCCAACGATTAACTTTCCCTGCCTCCAGGACGGTAATGTGGGCAAATCAATTCGAAATCTCATTAAAAGGCTCTATATAAAGGCTTTTGGTTGTGTGGAGCAAAGTCTTGCAAAGACTATTTTACAGCCCTATTTGTAAGCTACATCTGAAAATGCTATGCCTATGAGGTGCTACTGGTTTCCTCAGGTTATCCAGTAGTGGGCGCTTTGCATTTCGTAATAGCCGCGACACCGTTCTGTCGTACGCGAAGAGTTCTTCCTCTCCAGAAAACATATTTGCTTGCACGTTGACCTAACGAATTTCGACTCATTAGGAAGTTGTAAATGATTTTACTCAATACAATTTCCAAAAACCATTTCAAATACCTACATTGGGATCATTCTTGCTCAAAACGTCCATCAGCAATCTTTGTGAATCGCTAAGTCCAACCTCTCCCTCCACATCAACATTCAGTTGGAAAAGTTTATCTACAGTTGCTTCAGCGCTGACGACTAATCGAACCTGGAAATGTAACAATTTGAGTACAGAAAATCTCATCAGAATACAGGCTAATACAAGGCTCCTGTTTCACAGGCAACAGCTATCAGGTGGTACCTCCTCACCTCTTGGATATTCGATAAATCTCTTCTAGGGACCAGAAGCAGCAAGTCCCAAGCCGGGAATGGGTCCCCTCACCCATAAACCCGCGGGGGTATGTCCTCAAGTTCGGCACACATATCCAGACTCGGCGACATGTCCCAACCTCTTTGATATACGCCGAGACGGGTGGATCCGCAAACTTGGGGTTGTATCCCCATTTCGGGGAGATATCCCTATCCCCGACATGCAGAAAGAGGCCTTTTGATGTGACAAAACTTTGTAGGGAATCAATGTCTAAGGTGTTCTCAGCATACATGATAAGGGCGGAGGCCCGCCCACAATGGGCGGGGCGGAGGCCCGCCCACAATGGGCGGGGCGTGCCCTGAAGTGTACAGCGTTTCCTACAAGTCCCATAATTCGGTTCCAAGAAGCTTTGAGAGCGGAAAAAGGTGGATAGAGGTTAGAGAAGGAGGGAGGCCAAATGTTAGTGGTGGGCGTCAGCACGAAAACGGGCGGAGGTTTGCAACCAAACCTATAACTCGGTTCCAAGAAGTCCCTGAGACTGGGAAAAAGTGGATAGAGGTTGGCGAGGAAACAAGGTTAACTGCTTTGGTGGGCGGGGCATGCACCAAAGTGGGCGGAGTTATCCACGAAACATTATAACTCGGTTCCAAGAAGTCCTAGAGACCGGGAAAAGGTTGGAAGTTGGCGAAGGAAAGAAGACCGACTGCCTTTGGTGGGCGGGGCAGCACCAGAGTAGGCGAGGTTTTCCACGAAGCTTCACAATTTGGTTCAGAGACTTCCACAAACCGGAAAAAGTGAACAAGTTTGACGAAGGGAGGGAGGCGAAAAGTTATTGGAAGGCGGGGCATGCATCAAAGTGGGCGGAAGTTGCTTCCAGACATATGACTCAGTTCCAGGAAGTTCCAGAGATCGGGAAAAAGTGGATAGAGGTCGCAGGATGGGAGGAAGTGAACTTCTAATGGTGATCGGAGCGTGCACCAAAGGTTGGCGCGGTTTGCCGCCAAGCATATAATCGCTTAGACAGTTCATAGACGGGGAAACGTGGGGAGAGATTGGCGAGGAAGAAAAAGGTGGGTGGGACATGCAACGAAATAGGTGGAGTCTACCACGAGATACATTAATACGTCTAGAAGGAAGGGAAAAGCGGACAATGGTTGACGATGGAGAGGTCAAAATCAAAATCAAACCATCGGTGAATGGAACATGGGGCATGCAGATAGAATCTAGCTTAGGAGTCGAATTTT
>MU869533.1:0-10411 GCA_036418205.1 Ostertagia ostertagi | reverse complement strand
CTACCTTTATTGTAAGCTTTCCATTCTTTTCGATTATGTTTTTATCAACTTCCTTTCGCCATGACTTAATACTATTAGGTACCGGATATCTTAGTGTCGCTTTTCTGAGTTCAGGAAGTTTTGGGGCCGATTACTATGGAAAATCAATATCCCAGAAGGCAGTTTTTGCTCATTAATACTGCGAAATATGTTGCTTACCGTTTCTATTGTTGGTTCACAATTTAACTTTCCCCCAATTTTTATACTTTCTTCTGAAAATTCCTGGGTCCAGTGTGCAAATTCGCATGTGTGTACCAAATGCATCAAAATTCTTGCTGAGAGCTGTAACCTCCGCCCACCAAACCAGCATTGCATTTGATGGAGGGAATACTACCATTTAAAATGCTCATCGGTTTTTCACAGTTTTCTTAAAAGACAGTAAAGTCTTTGAAGGGATGCCCGCAACCGTCGCCAAAAAGGTGGTCCTAGCTAAATCAGTCAAAACGGGGCTGCACCAGTCTTGTGCTGGAATGGTAGGACACCCTAGCAGTTACTGATCGATGGTGCACAGACGCTCTAACGAAGTTGATTGACCAAGAAATTCTAATAAATGTGCTCATCTGCTACTCACGTGTGCTCAAAAAGGGTGCGTTTTTGACCCCATGTGGCAAAAAAGACTCCGGGAAAAATTGTCCAGTTGAGCTGGTAAGTAATAAATTTTCCACCAAACAGTGCAGACCCTACTCTAACTAAATGTATACATATTTTGTCCAGGCCCAACTGTTTAGCAAGGTAGAGGGATGATTTGTCAGATGATGTCAAATTCGACCTCGTAACCTCTCTTCGTTTTTCAGCTAAATGTCCTGAACGTGTAATCGTACGAGGTTTTCCGGAACCGCAACAAAAAATACCGGAAAACTCGGGTGGTGGGTGGACCGTAAAGTGGAAAAGCGGCTCAATGAGTCCATCTTCGATGGGAGGGGTGAGGGCGCGGGTGGCAGCGTCACGGATTTTGAATTAATAATATTGGTGGTTCCGAAACTCGGCGTTGAGAAAAACGACCCGTAGATATAGCCGGGTACCCGCATTCGTAATATGCGACTTACCCCTCCCTTACTCGTCTCTGTTCTTGCAAATTTGCATGCTCCTGGCTCTGAGGTCACTATTTACCTAGCTACATGCTCTTTTATACTTCTTTGTGTTTTTCGGCTTTTTTTCTATCTTTTCTTTCCATTTTTTTTTTCCACGACGCGTCTTGTCTTGTCTCTCATACTTCCTTGTCATTATCGGAGCTGTCTCTATTTTGCTTTGCTGCAGAGGTTTTATTTCTAATTGAAAGTATATCAGATTATGACGCACCGTTTTTTGTTTTAGCAGAAGTTGCTCGTGTTCTGATCCCATTAGGAAGCACACTGCGCTCATTTTAAAGTTAGGAAGTCCCAAACGATGTGTCAGTATCAAATTGCATGGAAGGATGTTCATGGAAATTCGCAGTATTTATATCTGACAAACCAGTTGGCGCCGCACGCGTTGCGCGCACAGCACAGTTCTGCGGCGATGTAGCTATATGTCCCCGCCCATCGATAGCAGTTGGGCTCCACTCCTTCACCCACCTCTATCCTTTTTTCCCGGTCTCCTGGACTTCTTGGAACCGAGTTATGAATTTCGTCGCAAACTCCGCCCACTTTGGTCATGCCCCGCCCACCAATAGCAGTTGGGCTCCACTCCTTCACCCACCTCTATCCTTTTTTTCCCGGTCTCCGGACTTCTTGGAACCGAGTTATAAATTT
This sequence comes from Ostertagia ostertagi, assembly GCA_036418205.1. NCBI lineage: Eukaryota > Metazoa > Nematoda > Chromadorea > Rhabditida > Trichostrongylidae > Ostertagia > Ostertagia ostertagi. The sequence continues at coordinate 8,642 of MU869533.1, read as the reverse complement.
TCCGTCGCAAACTCCGCCCACTTTGGTCATGCCCCGCCCACCAACAGCAGTTGGGCTCCACTCCTTCACCCACCTCTATCCTTTCCCGATCTCGGGACTTCTTGGAGCCGAGTTATGAATTTCCGTCGCAAACTCCGCCCACTTTGGATCATGCTCCGCCCACCATTACAGTTGGCTCCACTCCTTCACCCACCTCCTATCCACCTTTTTCCGGCTCACTAAGACTTCTCCGGCCTCGAATTATGAGGACTTGTACAGAAATGCTGTACACTTCAGAGTGCGCTCCGCCCATTGTGTGCGGACCTCCGCCCACGAATGGGCGGAGCGAAGTTTTTTCATAAAGCACTGCTTTTTGGAGAACGCCCCGCCCACCGGGGGTGGGTCTCCCTAATTCGATGTGACTTACCAATGCACACCTTTACCCACTTTTTGGCCCAGTTTCGAGGTCGTTTTGTCACTGAAATCGAAATCTTGGTCTTCGGTACAGTTCATTTCGACGCACGCCACGCCCTCTGTGGGCGGGGCTCCGCTTAGCTGATGTGTGTTTTGTACTTCGTGAGACCTTGCCCACCCATCCCACACTTGACCCGGTCCCTCCAGGCGGATCCCGAGGAGCTAGGGAATTTCGTGACAGACATACAGAACGACAGACGAAGCGCTTTATAGTAAGTAGGATCTGAGCTATAGGTTTCCAACATGACCAGCAAAAAATGGTTTTGCTCGAAGCGTAACCACAAAGTTAAACTTTATCTTTTTGCATAGGTTGCTTCCTATGTGCTAAGGGCCGGGATATAGAAGATGAAGGAAGGGCTATGCACTTTTTAATCTAAACAAGAGTTCAGAGCCTTCTACAACCATTCGTATTCTGTGCATATTGATTCTGCCGCTCCATCCATCATAATATCAGTTCGCTTTCGGGATGTAAAAAGGCTTTTCCCTGCATCCGAACATTTAGCACGAGAGTTTGATGTACTAAATTACTATAATGGAGCCCTTGAGCGGTGAGGATCTAGCCGAGACTTCTGCGAAATCTTCTACGGAAGTGGAACCGTCAAGTTCGGCATCAAAGACTACGCAGTCCATGGAAGACTCCGATGATCATCGTAAGATTTCTGCATAATATGATTATTTCGACTGTGATGGGTTATGGTTGCTATTTGCAGATATGTGCCGCGTGTGTAGGGGTGAAGATGGTCATCTGTACTACCCATGTCTTTGTACCGGCAGTATAAAGTATGTCCATCAGGAGTGCCTCACCGAATGGTTGAAGTACAGGTAACACCTGAGTTACATTTCACAGTTATACTTATTCACAAGCCTCTCATTAGCTCGCTCGTATAGCTCTCAGCTTTTTATCTATATCACTGTGTTCCAGTAAAAAAGAAGTCTGCGAACTTTGCAATTACAAGTATTCTTTCCAACCCATATATCGGCATGATATGCCCAAAGCTCTACCGCTTGTAGAAATACTCAAAGGTAAAGTCGCTTTTTCGAGTTACCTTTGTAATTCTTTTCCAATGTGTTTGTTTCCAGGAGTTGTGGTGAATGCGGCAGTAATGTTGCGGACATGGCTGGTTTACACAATGGTACTGGTATCATGGCTTGGTATAGTTCCGTTAACTGCTGCGAGAATATACCACGCAGTGTTCTATCTTTCCATGCAAGAGATTCTCGTTCTTCCTCTCAGCATATTTCGAACAGAACACATCTTTCCTGATGTTTTCAAGGTGATTCTTTCCCTCGACTTGGACTATTGTGAAAAAAAACGGTTTTTTTTTCAGGGTTGCTTTTTGCTGATAATTTTTATTTGTACGTTCATTTCTCTGGTTTGGCTCCGAGAACAGATCATTCACGGTGGACCTCATGATTTCTTGAACATAGGTTAGACTTTTGAAACTTTCAATTTCTAGTTGAGGGTTTCTCTGAAACAGTAATGTGGAGTACCATCATTTCCTCCTTTAAGAGCAAGCGGACGCCATCCCGAATGGCGTGGTGGATCAAGAGCTGCAAGAGAATCACGGTGAAAGAGTTGTCAACGCGGGCGAACAGGTTCTTAATTATTAGTAATTTTGTACATGATTCTGAAGAATCTTAAGAAATGCAGGATATGATTCCGAAATTTTGCATGCTCCTTCCTTTGTTCGATACTGAAAATTCTGGTTTCGTTAGTTGGTTAAGCACTCAGCATTTCAAGAACTTTGCTTCCATGCGCGTAAACATATAAACATAACAAATGTCTTATTTTATAGGATGAAGTCGACGTAGGTGAGAATGACGCTACGACAATTACGACGCTGAGGATATGATGGAAGTAGATTCAGATGGCGAACACGAGCAGGTGGGGTTTCGCATCCTGAGCGTCATTTTTGTGCTTTCATTAGCTTGTTTGATCACTGTGCTTTGTATTGAAATAACGAGCTCAAGAGATACCACGTGTTGTAGGCGCAACCGAACGAAGCTGTGGAAAAAGGAGACAGATCCAGTACCAGACCAGCAATCAGTAGAGGGTGAGCCTACCTTTGTTCAATTGTCAATTACTTGGAACTATTTATCTCTTATCTCCTTCGTCCATTTTATATTTCAATACGTGCAGTATGTTTTAAGATCATTTACAACCTCAACCTGCAGCTGCGCAGCCGGGTGTAGAAATACCAGCGGAAGATAACTGGAGAGACCTAGACAGGTGCATATTCTGCTTCTTTATAGTCAAGTTGATTGAATCATTATTTTTGTTTCTGGAGTGTTTATCGCACATCTCTTGTTTCCATATTCATAGGCTGGGAGACGAGCTAACATGGCAAAGGCTACTTGGATTAGACGGTTCACTCGTTTTCTTGGAACGTGTTGTTTGGGTGATATCGTTGGACACGCTGTTTACCATCATGTTTGGTGAGCGTTTGTTATGAAAACAGAAAAAACGATTCTCCGATTCCTTTGAACATCCTTGCTGAAACGTTATTCCCTAGTAAAGTTTAGATGGTTTAGCGATAGGGAATAAAGGAAATGATTCACAGAGAGAGCTGGTTAGGAAAAAGGAGTTGTCGTTTAATAGCGATGCTCAACCTGCTAGTGTGTACGGCACTGAAGCATCGCATCATTTTTTCTGTTAGCCTCATATTTTTTGTGGCGTCTAGTTTACTTTGCTATTCGTCCTCTGAGCGTATGGTGAACTCCACGACCAGTGCGATGCGGGTGCGCATACGTCGATACTTTAGCATCCTCAAACCTGCGCAGGCTGTGATTCTGGTCTGCCGTATAATCCGTTGTGCATCTCCCAAGCGACATTATGTCAGGTGAGTGGGAAATACGTCTGTTTTCCTTCAGTAGTCCTTTGAGTTTTCCTCTGTTGGCATAAGAACGAGTAGTCAATAAAAATAGAGTATGTAGGCTGCTTTACTCCTTTGTTTGAATTTCCTAAACAACCTCTATTCAGCATATGCGCCTTACAAGCTGGGATATTTCATCTTGAGCAAGGTTGGGCATTCAACAGTCCATACACTACTTCCCGTCAATCGCTGCTATCTTAACGGGATACGTAGCAGTAACGACGTTAATTTATTGTTCTTGCCCACTATGCGTGGCGCATCTTCGTCTATCAGCGTGCGTTTGTTGCATTTTTACATTAGTACAGGGAAGGATGTTTAAGTAGTCACGTCTGTTTTAATTTGTAGTGTATATCGTTGTACTTGGAATTTGTTTCCTTGTATTGAAAGTCTTCCTTTTGGTGCTTGTGGAAATAGGATTCTTTCCAATCATTTGCGGCTGCTGGATGGACTTGTGTTCATTGGTAAGCTTTTCATACATCATGCGTCTACTCAAATGTGCAGAATTAAAAATATTCATTTGTCTCTGCTCATTCTCTATTATGGTATTTCAGAAGCTATTTTCTGCTTCACTATCTTCAAGAGCTGCCTCCTTCGCAGCTTCACCAACATCGTCTGTGTTCATCCACTGGATGATCGGAATGGTAACATTTGCTGTTCCTCTCACAGTCCCTTCCCTTTCTAGCCATTCTTTATATTTGTTCAGGTGTACGTCTTTTACTTCGCGTCGTTTGTACTTCTGCTTCGTGAAGTTTTAAGACCGGGCGTGTTATGGTTTATGAGGAATCTAAATGATCCTGAATTCAATCCGATTCAAGAAGTCAGTTTTGTTTCTTCGGTTTCCTCCCTTCTTTGGTTTCTAATCTTTTCTAAACTAGCCCTGCATCTGATTTGTACTATGCCTTACTCATATTTTGTTTCTAGATGATAGAACTGCCGGTGACTCGTCATCTGCGCCGTCTTGTTGCTTCAACAGTGAGCCTTTCCTTATTAAAATTGATAATTCATATTCAATTTTTGATGATTTCAGTCGCTATGCTTTACAACGATTTTCCTCATCGTTTACGTTCCCCTATGTATTGTGCAAAAGCTGTATCCGTCTTTGCTCCCGTATAATATGAGCTTGTCCGCTGACACACCATTGAGCGAGCTCTCTTTAGAGCTTCTGATACTTCAGGTATGGTTTTTTAGGAGTGTGCATTCCGGGCCTTGGATTTGACAGCTTGTTTTGGAGCTGCAGCTGCACATATTTTTCTTTTTAGTTATTTGCATCATTTAGGTAGTGCTTCCAGCTCTTCTTGAACAAACTCAGGCTCGATTTCTGCTAAAAGCGATTGTGCTGTGGTGGTGCGTGCACATCGGTCGAGCCCTTAGTCTTGACAGGTACGGCGGTATTTCTGGGTGCAGTCATCTAGCAAATCTAACTGTTTCATTAGTGTTCACATCCCTACTGGATAGTACATTGTTTTCCTGGCTTTTCTTACATTTTTTGGTTCTTTTTGGTTATTCGGAGGCTTAGCTTGGTTGTTTACTTTCTACACTTTTTTTGGTGAGGTCGAAGTCAGGCCAGATTTTTTCAATACGCTACGCTCTATTGCTTTTTCTTTGAACCTTCCAACTTCAGATATCTCCTACCCGACTTACCGAATGCTGAGCAACCAGCAGATGGAGCAGGTGTGCAAGGAGCAGGTGGTCTTGCTGCCGAACATCAGGTCTGTTGCTCATGCGTTTTGGGTTACAGTTATATTTATCTTTTTTTGATCTTCAGGCTCTTCTTCTACTTCGTGAGCCACAGGCTTTTCAGCCCTATACACGTCCCCGGCTTTTCCCACTCCGTATATTGGTTCTTTTGGGTGCCATGGCTCTCACATGCTGCTTTACTAGTTGTGTGCTGTTCTTGGTCCCAGGTATTGCCTAATTTATCATACGTCTGATACTCAACAGCTGATTGACGTTGCTTTTTAGTCACGGTTGGACGGACCATTATACACAACGTTACTGGATATACAAATGTTCACGAACTATACACCGTAAGATCAAAATTATTTCTCTAAGCAAGACCGAAAAAACTTTAAACTTTGTTTTTTTTACGAATTATGATACTCTGCACTAAGAAATGGTTTTAGGTGGGCACAGGCCTGTACATATGCTGGATGCTTGTGAAAACGGGTCTTCTTTCCCTCCACTGGTTTCATTTGGGCGTTCACCACCTCAAGGAAGCTTTTGTTAATTCAATTAATCTCGTTAGTTTTTTTTTCTTTTTTTTCTTGAATGTCATTTATTGCCGTCGTTCTCTTCTCAATTTTGAACTTTTGTAAGGGTAAAAAAATCGAATGTAACAGATTTTAGCCTGCATCAAAAGACATATGAGAGTGCCTTGTTCTTAGCCTCCTTCGTGTGCTACCGCAGTATCCTTTTTGAGAGAGCTGTCGAGCGCTCTTACCAGGAAAGTCATTCAATTTTCCGTGGGACTTCGAGTTAGGGCCTAGATATATCGTTGGAGCTTTCAAGTGCAGATTTCCATTTAGAAACTAAAACTGCAAAATGAGCCTGGTAAGGAAGTTGTGAGCTGTCAAAGTTGGCTAGAAATGAAGCGTCACATGTGAATCGGCTAGCCTTCGGGCTGTCAGAGACGCCTTGGAGTAGTGGTAGTGCTTTCGCCCTCTCAAACGGGGTAGGCATTGACCTCTCTTCCCGTTCGAGCGCAAATTTCGAGAGCACTACCACTACTTTACGGCGACTCTGAATACCCATGCGCTAACACGGTTCATATGTAACGCTTCACTTTCAGCCAACAACTTTAACTTCTCACAACTTCATTGGCAGGTTCACCTGCAGTTTTAGTATCCACATTTGTAATCACGTTTTAAGCTCTGTCGATCTCTCTAGGTCTAATTCGAAGTCCCATGAAAGGTTGAATGCTTTCCCTAGTTAGAGCTACGCATTTACCTTTTTGAACGACATTGACTAATCAGGTTCAGAACAACAGAAAATTCAGGCTCTTCGATTGCTGGTGATTTGTATTCCTATTGTGTTCGCCATTCCGATGTTGATGGGGACTTATTTTCAACTCGTGGTTATTACTCCACTGAGGTTATCTTTCCAACAGGTCTGTTGTAATTCCTTTTGGCAAAATTAAAACTCTAGAACAGCCTGAGGACAAACCACTTCTGCCTGTAAAATAAAATGTGATTTTTTAGACTTCATTGACCTTCCTTTGGCAAGACTGGGCTATGGGAGTATTGCACATGAAAATTGTATGCGGAGCCGTGATGATGGGGCCGGAGTGGTGGATGCGACAAGCTTCGATTCTCAGGTTTAGACCAGTTCGAAATCATTTTTCTGAGTATTGTACCGTGCTGAGCCAGTCATTTACTTATTTCTGTTCAGAGATATACCCAGATCCGCCTACGACATCTTCGAGCCACGTTCATTCTCGGCGTCATTAGTTTTACTTGTTCTGTTCTGAAGTCGTTGCTTGCGTTTCCTTATCTGATTGCACGATTCTACATTTTTGTCACTAGTGAGTGGTCTTTTCCAGCATACTTTTGCTGACGGAAACAAAGAAATGCTTATTTCAGATGCTCCTCTAGAAGAAAGCGTCCTCGTGCTACGTTACTGTTTCCCAAGCAGTTTGATTCTCCTTCTAGTCGTAAGTTTCCTCAGGTGGCAGCTCAACAAGATTCAGGGCCTAGCTGAGAACATTCGGAATGAAAAGTGAGTTGAAGCTTCAGTAACTATGCTGTTGAGCTTTCTATTCAATAAAGATAACCTCTTTAAGATATCTTGTTGGAACCCGACTTGTGAATTACGAACGCAATGGTTTGTCTCCGGTCCCAACAGAAGCAGCGATTTCGTCGTAGAGTTCTTGCTATTTGAAGATAATTTAATAAATTTTTATTTTCACGTTGTGTTCTGTCGTATGAAGTCATATAACATGGGGAAGAGGAAGAAATAGCCTATTACTTGTGGTGGTTTCAAATCTCCTAGAGAACAAGGGTGATAGGGGTCTGAACCAGGGTTGTAGCTGCACTTCCCAACTGGAAACGGAGAAATCCCTTCAAATTCTGTGTTATCGCAACCATCAAAACAAAAAGAAATAGTAAATAAAACATAATTATGTGAAATATGTGGTTCGTTTCGCCTCAAGACGTTCTGTGGGGTCGAAAAAAGAAAATGACAAAGGGCGACTTCATGACAGAAGGTGCATGTTAGATCAGAAATGCGTTGCAAGGGCAGTATCGATCACAGTATTCAGTGAATTGAAAGCTATTCCATTCCCATCTCCGACCCGAGAATGCGTTATACCTCACCTCATTGACTATTCGAGTAACAATCAGTCAGAGAAACACTCATTGCTCGCGTTGGGGTGGCGCAGAGAGCATTAGGAGGGGCAAAATTATCTAGAAATCGCCAAAAAATCTCAAATGTGCTCGTTTTCGAAAGCTACTGTTTCCTTCGATGGTACTCTATCGGATAGTTAGGTTTCAAATATTTTAAAAAGATTCTTTGATAGGTAAATTTCTATGAACTTCTGGGAAACTGAAGAATCTCGGGAACTCTCTGTATTGCGACTTCGTTCAAAAACCCCTATAATAATCACTTCTATCAAGCGATTAAGAGATGATACGCTGCGCTTCGCGTGAATTTGATCTGGTAGGCACCAGATATTTCACCAGAAGATGGCGCCTGCGCCAAAAATCAGTGTCATTTTCGTAATCAAATCATTTAATAACCTCTATGGGCTAAATTCCAGCGAAAAATAAATTTTGGGGTATCAGATTATAGGTTAATTACTCCTCAATCTGATTGTGTGTAGCGGGTAGGGTGAATATCCAAATAATACAAAAGCCAAAGTTAGGCTATACATATTTATTACATAATATAGAGTCAGGAAGAGGGACATAAGAATGGGGTGGAGTATGGTCAAGGCTGGACCATCACTCCCGAGCCCCGGCTAGCCAACGCCAGCCTCCTTCGATACCGTAACCTGGGCCACGCCCCTTCACAGTGGACGTGGACCCGACATCTCCATTCGTTCGAGTGAGCTCGTCCTCGAGCTCTTAGCATCTTTCCAGGCGTGTCCTCCAGAATCGAGTAGTAGAAATACTTCGAATGACATAATGACAATATAAATGCAGATGAGGTCGGAGAGTTATCCGAAAATGATAACTACGTCCTCGCTCACAACAGCGTTGTCATTCGACAACACTGGAAGACACAAATTCTTTCAAACATGGTAAGATACATAAAGCAATGGTCATAAAGGCCGGTGACCACTGATATACAGTAGAGAAATAACAAGGGTTATGAGCCACT
>MU869532.1:30663-45832 GCA_036418205.1 Ostertagia ostertagi | reverse complement strand
AAACATTGATGTGTTTGATGCATATTAAATACAATATTTCCAGAGTCATTTCACGCTCAGTTTAGCCGGCGTTGATGGAGCTTTTTCTTAGAGAGATGAAGGTTCGACAAACGCATGGAGAGATCCAACTTTCAAATTGCACAGGTGCACAAATACGCCGGCGACAACTGCGGAACCATCCAAGCTACACACAGAAGAGGTCAAAAACATTCGCTGGAATGCTTTTCGTGCACTATTTTTCCCTATTCTACCAATATGCTCCAAATATAGGTATTTCATGCATTTTAGCCTTTTTTGAAACCTTCAGTATTAAAGGCAGTGAACACCATGGCTTGAGGGCGGAGCGGCTCTGGTGACGTCATTGAGCGTCATTGATGAAAGGGCATTGGACGCGATCCCGATCGCCCCGCGTAGTAAGCGGTCTAGTCCATTAGTCGCGTCCAATGACGTCACCAAAATCGCTCCGCCTTCCAGCTATCGTGTTCACTGCCTTTAAGTAAACTTGAGCACATTTTGAAACCATTTATATTACACTATTTATTATAATACCATTTATCCATATTACTATTTACCTGTAATAATATTAATATGTCGAAGTTTAAAATCAATCTTTAGATTTTTTCAGGTTGAAATACGTCATGGGAAACCGTCTCGGCGGATGAATTTTGCCGCCAGTATTAGTAACTAGCAAATATATTCATATAATTAATAGAAAATGTATAAAAATAAATGAAATCAATTGAATACAAAATAAAGATAAGGATGCTCCATGACGTCATCAGGGAACCGCTCCGTTTCCAAGCCATCGTGCTCACCTCCTTTATAAAATACAGTAAATAGAAAAATAAATATAAACATAAAATAAATAAATAATAGCTGTATATAATAAATAGTATAGTATTGTATATCTCAAATGATACTGGACCGAAAAAGATCGCTAGAAAGAGGGAAAGGCTTTGGAAGGCAAAACTCAGATTGAAGCGCGAAAATAACGAAAATAAGGAGCAAAAAGCGAAGAAAAACATAGCAGAGATTCAATAGAAAGTAGAAAACGCTCACGTAGATAGCACTGTTGAGACCGCTCTGCAGTGAAAATACCAAAAATGCGGTAAAATAAGCAAAATTGTGAGAAAAGAACATTGCGTGCCATGACAGATCTCATTTCCTGTGCTTACGTATGAATGTGAAGAACTAATTTCCCAGTCAGGCAAAAAAGTCTAGGAATTCTGGAAAAAAAGACCTCACATTTCTAAGATTGTCTCAATAACTGGAAGTAAATAATTTCTGAAAAATCACGCTTGTGGTAAAAGTACTGAGGAGACGATCAGCAAGTACACAGAGATCGATAGTGGTAGTCCTGTATACATTCTTAGGCAAAAAACAGCTCCAGAGTACCCTCCCGCTCCTTTCTCGGCTTAACCACTTCCACTTGGAAATTACCACAATTCAAGCCTTTCATTGGGCTGAGAAAAATGAAGATGACCAGCCAGACACTTTATAAAAAGCGTCAGTCACCCACGCGGTGGGTCGCTCACTCAAGGCCGTAAATCTTCTGCAAGAAGTCAAATCACACTCGAACACTCAATTTGCATAGCGGAGGAAGCGAGTGAAGAGGCACTCACGATGACGATTCAATCAGAATGCAATCAACGGCAGTGCTGTCGGCGAGGTGAAGCGGGGATCAAAGCCCGGCCTCGTACGCGACAGACAGAGGCAGGGGAACGGGCTCTGATCCCCGTCTCACTTCGCCTGCTAGTGGTCTGTTGCCGCTGCTGCTGAAGTCGCGCTGTCGTCGTCGTCGTTTGTCCTGTCGCTTGCCACCGCCCACAATCTCCCCCATCCCGTCTCCCCCCGTATTAGGTAGACGAAAGCAGACGAGAATCGATAGGCACTAGCGGGGCGAGCCTGCAGCAACAGCAGTTCTCGTCGCGCGTCGGATGCTGGTGCGACGTCAAGAGCTACTGACCCTCATCATCGCCTCAGGCTGCTCTCGCTCTCACATCATCACATGTGCGTCGCAGATAATCCGGCAGCATTTTAGTTTGTTCTCGTGGGGAACCGCATGTGCGCTTGACCTCGCAGCCGTCACAGACACCGCAGCTTCGATTTCTGGGATTAAAGGCAAAGGTCATGATGAAATTGATATGGTCCACCCAAATATGAAAGTATTGGATCGCGAATGAATGCCAATTGGATCGCGATGGAGAAAAAAAGAAAAGAAATTGTCAAAAACAGCAAAAATAAAAGGACATCCCTACTCTGAGCGCAGGAAAAGACTGGCAGATAGTGATGAGAGATTGTGTAAGTTGCGGAGGGAGAAAAGAAGTCCTAGTTGAGAGACCCCAACAACGATCAGCTCTACGGTCCAACAGACCACAGGATATCGAGTGGTGGGCGGCAGTGATCCGCTTTCCCGGGTCGAAGGGACCATCTCCTACCATGACCATTGGCGCGTAGCGAACGTACACCGGAAAGCATTACACTTCCCCATGGGAACTTTGTAACTTGAGTTCCCAGATATATCAAAAAGAGCCTTCAAACGCTAGATTACAGAATATGACGAAGCTACAACTGGCAAAACCAGCGCAAGGAAATTTTGTGAGCACCAAAGTTACGGCTAAAGTTAAACGCGCTGGCACATGGACCCGTGCCGCGCACACAGATTTCAGAGTCGCCGCGTAGCAGTGGTGGTGCCCCCGCTTTTCACCCTGGAGGTCATAGGCTCTCCTCCCGTAGTAGTGCAAATTCCCAGAGTACTGCCACTACTCCACGGCGACTTTGAAAGCCTGGAGGCTAGTATAATGCTTTACTTCCGCCCAACTGAAGCTGAAACGCACAGCACTGGACATGCCGCCCTTCAGATTTGCAGAGACACCAGTGGAAACTCCACTCACCCGCAACTTGTGAAGGCCGCAGGAATCAAGACGCCTAGAATACTGAGAACGTAGAGTTTGAAAATTGGGGAGTGTGTTGCCCATAGCGTGATCGTCCAAATAGTATCGCGCTCCACACCGCTCGCCGCCACTCCGCAATAACAAAATAGAATTAAATGAGTTATCGAATAATCTTACCTAAACATCAAACCAAATTTGACAATCTGTCTTTCATTAAATTGGTGTGTGATTATTGAAAGTTGTAAACGGATAACGCATTAATCAACCCTCTTGGAATGCGCCATGAATTCCAATTCCACTAAGGAGCGGGAAGGCAGTTCAATGCGATTCGATCTATACATGACTTGCGATGTAAACCTATGTACAGAAATTATTACATCCTCTCTGACAAGTCTGTTACGAATTGACCGAGCCCGGTGGATGGAAGATAAGGTTGCCCACTACTGTTTACGACCTTGATTTCGTCCCTGGATCACATGCCGTGGTAAGCAGTGCCTTTGCCGCTACACTAATTCCGCTCCATAAGTATTCATAAATTCATTGCTATAGATCACAGTGCAGATTCATACCTGCTTAAGCGCCCTATTGTGCAATTAATAAACAAATAAAAAACATAAATATTTCATGAATTTCAGATCTTCTCCAATTGTGATAAGTCAAGGAAGGCTCTTTTAATGTTTCCTCTCACTTTAGAGAATCCGGTACCAACTGACGCACAATTCGATGTGGGTCTTCAAGTCAGAATAATTCATTCAAAGCGAGAAAACCTAACACAAATCTCTAAGCAGTGCTCTACACGCATATTGGTGCTTCTCTAGGACACACTGGAGCCGAAATGAAAGTTTTTGTGTGACATTTTGAAGCGCCTATCGCAAAGGGTGACAGCTTCTGTTCAATACGCTGGCAAATATCACGAAAAGGAGGCAAAGTGCGTGATTCGACCGCTTCAGCTTCTCTCACTTCTCCACCAGGAGGCGCTGTACTTGCCGTTCTTCACAGGGGGCTGCAATGGAACCGAAATCTCCATTTTTTAAAATGGAAGACCCAGAGTAGTTACGCAGAAGCTATGAGTTCAGACAGACACAAATCCTCACGATCACAAAATGTCGCAAGTGAGGTTAACGATTGGCCATCGGTGTCAAGGTGGACCATATGAACAAACAGCTTGGCACCGTTTATTTATTTTATCTCATTTAATTCTAATTTATTTAGTTTAAATTTATTTATTTAATTGATTTATTCAGGGCTTGAGTGCCCATAAAGGCAGCGTGCCGCAGAGATGCAAATTGCAAAGCGAAACATCAAGGCGATCCCGCTCTGCCTTTCAAAGACGAGCTTCTTTCGTAAAATAAAGCAAAGAGAAACATGTTACGCAGAACTCCCCAAAGTCCAAATCTGTCAGCCTCTGCTTATGCTGAGGAAAGAAGAATACGGAAGCCACCCCAAATTCACTATAAAAACAGATCTGTCCTCTCTTTTAATACCATCATCAGCCCGGGCATCTTCCATTGCTTCACCTGCATTAATTGACGTCCCTTCTTTGTGAAAAGAAATCCATCCTTACAATCACGATTCCGAAAGTTATGCAATTCTTGTAACTCCTTCTCTTCATCACCGCCGCTATGACAGCAATAAATACTGACCGCCTCCCCACCCTCCAGCTCCCTCCCCGTGAAAGTTCTTCAAAAAACTAGTGGGGTGATAAGTTATTGGCATGCTCAGCAAAAACATTTCTATCGCCCCTGCGCACAGCGCGCTTCTTGTGAGGAGCCTCGCAAACTGTTAAACGGAACGCTGATTGCGTTTTGGACTGGACTTTAGGATAAAAAGGACTAAAGGATAAGCATCCCCGCCGTTGTCATCGCTTTTGGATCGGCATCGGCATTATACTCCATTTGCTGTAAGCGAGTGTGAATCAGTGTGGCGTTTGAATGCGATGTGGCCTATACAATGACTTGCGGGGGCCAGCCGATGTTACAAGTCAGTGTTTTTTATCCTCCCAGACAAGTCTGGTACCAATTAACCGACCCCGGAGGGATGGAAGGCTTGGTTGGCCCGGGCGACTCACGACCCAGGATTTGATCCCCGGACCGCTCGCGTGGTAAGCGTGCCCACTTGCCACTACACCACATCGCCGCACTCCGTACTTTTCCTTAGCTACCTTCTGAGCGATTGATTCCGAAAAATACAGTAACCTGTTATATAGCTTTGATTTGCCACAAGGCTTTTGATGGAGCCGGTTATGGAAAGCTCCTTTGTTGCACTTCACCGCTAGGCATGAAGGATCCATACCCTGCCCTGGATTCAGTCTTCGTCTTGAAACGACCAGCCGATTCTGCGTCAATATTGGAAATATCCCCTCTCTAGATCGTTGTTCATCGGACGAGCGTGTGTGCGGCACCTTCTTAGCGGATGGTATTTCTTCGCCACTCCTTTTCTGGTGTTACGTATCGCATTTACCTGAGCAGCTCAGATCTTTCCGGTCTGAAAGCGCCGCGCAAATCGTATCGCCCCGATTGACATCAAAATAACCTAGCGGTAAGTCTATGCAGCACCTGAAACCCACCGATGCGTCTCCGGGGGGCCCTTTTCTCAGTCATTTCAAACTGATGGGCCTTAAGGCTTGGAATGCTAACATGTGGAGGAGATTCTCCTCAAAAAGCACCTCGGTTCTGCATATTGGCAGAGCGGAATACATGAAGTATTCGTTTGAAAACTATGTCCTCAGCACCACATAGGAGGTGCGGGATCTTGAAGTTTTCCTAAATCGTGATTTGACTTTAGAACCACATATAAAACTTTTCTGTACTTTTTGCGATTTGCAGAAATAAGCGGTGCCATGATAGCACAATACTGCTCAAATTATATAAAGCTTATGTCATACCTGTCCTAGAATATGGCTCTCCAGTTGGAGCCCTAGTACACGTAAACTTCAACTGCAACTCGAAAAAGTGCAGCAGACATTCACATAAATTCTTTTTTGAGAAATGTATCCCCTAGGGACAGAGGGCCAGGGGATCGCACTGGAGATACTCTGCAGCTGCATCACCTACCCAGCTACAGTGAGAGGCTGAAAATCTTCAATTGAAAACCCTCCTCTACAGACGAGTTTTCAACGATTTAGTTTTCTGTTTCAAAGTATTGAAAGGCGTACTCAAGATTAAGCCCAGCAAGTATTGGGGTTCAAGCCCTGCAGAGGTCGTGTAAGGTGGCTCTCTCTACAATGTGTACGTATCTGCAGGTATTTCCAAGCCCAGACCCTTAACTCTCTTTTCTTTCGGGGGCTAAGTGGTTGCAAATGCTTCCACTTAACATTATGGAAGCGAATAATGTTTCTGTTTTCAAAAGAAGGCTTAGCAAGATTGACCTACTGTCAACTCTCGATATTGCGGATATCTAGGTGACTCTAGTCCAGTATACCTACGACATGCCGCGATTCAATATATGGTTTTATTCTGACATATGGGTGCCGTCAAGCCAACGACTGCTCTCAATCTACCTTCTCCTTGCGATGTATAGCTACATCATGCCGCGATTCGATATATGGTTTTATTTTGACATATGGATGCAATCAGGCCAACAACTACTCCCGATCTACCTTCTCTTTCCGATGCACCGCTACTTCAGTGTCTCGAGGTTACAAGGACATCAACGTCAACAAGACAACATAATTGTTGACAGCGCTCCTATAGTAGTGTAAAACCAACGAACAGCTTCTGGCGTTTGTGAAACTGTAGCACTATCTGCTCACTTACCAGGGAAGGCATTCAACTTTCCATGGAATTTCGCATTAATACCCAGATACACTGCGACGCATAATTATAGTTCCACCTACAATTTCAGTACCCGGCTGGATATCATTTTCTCACGATACGGCGCTTATCTCAGTCGGATAGTAATCAGGGTTCCTCCCAGTCATATCCTGTAGCATCCTTGAGAAATTTGTTCGTTATGAAGTCACCCCGACAAATTCCAGCGGAGCTGACACTTTGACAATTCCTGCGTCTCTTTTGCTAGGATTTCCCTTTACGGAAGTGTGACAGCGGTTTTGCCTTTGCTATAAGCTAAGGAACTTGAATGGATAATAATTCCAAATTTTGATTGGGTAAAAGCAAAATGCAGCGGAGAAGCTAAAGCGGATATTTTCGAAAAATAAGGATATAAAAATTGTTGCTTTCTCAAACTGGATTTCCGTGTTAATATTCAGATTCGCGTTTATATGTGTCACAATTTATCTGTAGAGCCTTTTCCAAAAACATCCCCAGATTCAAGTTTTTGGGAAAATTTGTAGGTGGAATCTATAATTATGCGTGCACTGCTTATATCGATTAGAACTTCAGAACGATGATTGCAAACATGGAGCCAAAACTGCAAATAAATTTGCAAAGGAAAATGTGCAGACTCTAAGTTGTGCTCAATTAAAGCGCTACAATGAATAGTGTGATTACGGTACTTTCAAATTCGTGTGAGTAATGGTAGTGCTCGTCGAAAGTTGCATCAAGGGAAGAGACTTATGACTCGCCGTATTAAAGATGTGAGAGTTACTACTTCACTCTGATACGATATTCGAGAGTCGTAAGCCTAAATCACGGTCTGATACGTAACGTTTACTTCAGCAATTGACTGTCACAGCTCCTTGCTGCGTTCTACTTTGTGCAGTTTCATATTGTAATCAGCGTTTTGAAGCTTATCGAATTATATCTGGAAAGGCAAACTCAAAGTTCCATGAATGTGCAAACCTTCTGGTTATTGTATGTTCTCTCTGTATGTCGGCTTCTCATCTAAGTCGCCCATTGAAATCTAGCATTTGAAGTACCTGCAGTATGGTATGTGGTTCCGAGGAGTAAGTGCATTTGAAACTATTGTTTACTTTTTCCATCCAATCCTACAACAAGTAAGGAGGCATTTCCGGGGTGTTTCATCAGATTGTCTAGCTGTGTTACCTCACTTAGCCGCGGTTCACGACAGTTTGTATGCTATACGAAGTTACAATACGCATGTTTCGAGCAGGGTCAACCGTTACGTTGGACCGATATTGGAGCGACGTTGGACCGATGTTCACCGCTCTCCGCGCCGGCATTCACTCTCGCCACCCGCGAGCCGTCTGTGTCTCCGTGCGTACGTTCACTCTCGGCATTACTCTCGTCGTCGCGTTGGACTTTGTCCAACGGACGGTTGACCCTGTTTCGAAGGCTTGACAAGCTTCTATCACATACGTGGCGAACGGTAGCATAGCCGTATGAGGCATCTGCAGCACGGGTCGTAGGTTGTGAATACTACTTCTTTCATCGTACTCGTCTTGTCCTTATCTGGACTTAGAAGTGGAATGCTGCATTCGGTTAAATTGTCGTTCAGCCGCGAAAGATGCCAATGTCGCTGACTATACTACACGTTCTTTCTATGATCTCTGAACTGTATGGAACCACTTGACCTGGCCTCTTACTTACCTCTTCATACTTCCTGCTCTTCTAAGTACCATCTATTTTGGTTCCTGATTTCCCAGTTTTTTCATATTTTATTATCTTTTTCCTCAAGCCCTGTGGAGAAAATCTTCTCTTGATTTTTGCAAGCTCAGCTGTGTCTAGCACCACAGAGGGGCACCCTGAATAAGCCCAGGTTCTACCCCTGTTTCAGTTTATTGTTTGTGTTGCTTTTCTGTCTATTTATGTGATGGGTGCCCACCCCCATTCCTGGTTGATGACTTGATACTGTAGCAGCGCGCCGTTTGAGCGCAACAAATCAATAAATATTTAATTAAACAGCCAATTCAAAGGCACCGGTTAGATCCTTGGAGAAGTTCTTTCCTTGAGCGGTAGCGTGATCCCTGATCACGAGATCAATGGTGTGACTTGGAAGTTTGCGACAATGGAACTTACGCACTCAATCGACCATTGCCATCGCAATTTGTAGCGTCTACGCCCTTTAGCGTATGGCTTGCTCTCTCGCTTTAGCTCTATCCTCGCAGCACTGCGTCTCCATCACACTAGGACCGACCTCATAATTGACAGCGCTATCTATGGTGCTTTTTGCTTTTTCTCCTCACTATCGTTTCTCAACGCAGGTCTTGTTTAACCTTCAAACCAAATTACATACCAATTCTGGGACTTCAGGCACTAATCAGAAAATTCTGAACGAGTTAACTCATCTAAGAGAAACCAACCTCACTTTAATATTGGGTCACCTATTTAGGATGAGTACAAATCAACAACGTGGAAGAGCTGGGCTGAAATCAGTGCCCTGATTTTCTGAAACGACAGCTCTAACTCCTTCTCATATGTTCTCTCACCACTGTTCCGTTTGGCAATACCGAGAGTAGGGGAAGAAGTGATGTAGTGCCAGGTGGTTCTGCTTACCACGCGCACAACTCGATTATACGCCATCCAAGCCTATCCACCCCTTCGTGATCGGTTAATTGGCACTAGACCTGTTTGAGAGGATGAAAACATGGATTCTACCGGCCAAATCATTGTATAGACCAAATCGCATTCGAAATGTCGCTAGGATTCTAAATGAGGTAGATTGCATGGCGCACCTCAAAGAAAAATAAATACCCAAGATAATGTGAAATCATTTCCCACCTAACCGAATATCTCGTAACCTCTGAGTAACCTCATTCCTGTAAAATTGCAGACACAACATTGTTTTCATGGCATCCAGCGAATATTTCTTTATTATCAACTTTTAATAAACCAATCTTGATTCCAGTACATCAATGGTAATGTCGATCGAATATCAGTCATCAAGAGCAGCACTACAGCACTAAGTCAAACTAAGGGTGTGGAAAGCGTTTAGTTTGGATGAATCACAGATGAATTGCCAAGGATATTATGTAATTATGAAAAATGATCGAAAAGCTAGAGTCGGAGGAATTTCATTCGATGTACGACTGTCAATCATCTTGGAAAAGTTGGAAACGCAACCGCCATCATAGCATCAAAAAACCACAAAAATTACATCAGCTAGGCTTACTAGAGTTCCGAGTTGGAAATTCTGTTAGTATTATTAGCGGATCATAAAGTAAGCATCTCCAACCTCTATCATCCCAGCCCAATATAACTTCTGCTAGTTCCATACCGCTAGAAGGCGAACGGTTAACAACCAACGAGCACCCAGGCCAAACCCTGATTGAACTAACCAAGAGTATCGAGCTACAACAACTAATAGTACCAGTTTTCGAGGCCATGACGCAGCGCTACAGACTCAATAATTTTTAAGTCTAGGATAGAGAACTCTAGGAAAAAATCGAGAGAAGCTAAGGTCGTAGTCTACACGTCGGTATAAATAATCTGCACACTAATATGAGACAAAGTTAGCAGAAACACGTGACGAATTGTTAAAATCGTCAAACGAGGAAATATGGAAGACGAAAACGGGGCCCAAAGACTACACAGGAAAACACCAGTAGAGGTAGACAGGCTCATTTCCTTCCCTCTTCAAATATATGGATACGAACCAACGGATTATGAGGAAGAAGCTTCTCATTGCTCTTTCGCACATCCGCTGGAGTTGGACGCTAAATAGCCCGAGCATTGTTTGACTAGCGAAATAAGGATTGCACCATAAACAAATACTTAAAACCCACATATTTAAAGATTCACCTTTATCTTCTTTCCCGATATAACTTGCCTGACCTCCTCCGCTGATAATGTTTCGTATTCCAGTAGCGCTTCAGCCAAGAGCTGATGTTCCTTCTGCAAGCAAAAAGTTAACCGTAGAGGTTACAAAGTGGGATTGCCTTATTGATTGATGTTTCATTTTGGAACTATTTCCATGTACCACTGCTCATCATTTTACCAGTTGTCGGATTACGATGACATAGATTTTCGGTTTATGGATTACTTTTGAACTTTCTTCTATGGTCCTGCCACCAATGGCTAAAGCACAGACCATTAGAGAACGGCGCCTGCTCGGCTCCAAATCCTTAGGTGGAAAGTGGTGGCCCTCAGACTAACCTTAGAGGGAGGAGAACTCTGGGGTGAGTGAGAGCCAAGTACAGTGTGGCATCATTTCAATATGTGAGATTACAGTAATCATAAGCCACTGCTTAAACGAGAGGGCGCAGGCGGGAGCGCGAAATTGGAGCGGTTCAAAAGACCAAGTTCAATTAGTCCATCGACCCATATTTTCGAACCTTCTTCTATATCAAAAAAATATGTAAAAAAATAGTGACTGGAACTGGGAAACCTGGACATACCGATGCTTAACAAGGATCTCCTTTGCTCGTTGATAGCTGTCTGCTAAAACTTGGTTGATTTCTCTATCGATAGCCTCTGCTGTGTGAGGACTCAAATCACTCATTTTGATCAAAGCTGACGTAGACGAATCCTCAGCAGTGAAATCTCGTAGCCCAACCTGAAGATAAAATAATGAAGATGATCTCATGATCACCTGAAAGGCGAGCCGAGAAAATGTTGCGGGAATTCCTGACAGATGGCTGCAACTTGAAAAAATTCTTACCTTTCCGCCTCATCCAAAGGCTTTCACCATTTGCACAGCCAACTGCGATGCTTTCTTCAAATCATCAGCAGCACCAGTCGTAACCTGAAAGAGTAGTCGCAAACCTCATGAGAAAAAATTCCTTGACAGTGATACACCCCAACGAGTAACCCAACCGGTAACATTTAACTCTTACCATATCATCACCAAAGATGAGTTCCTCCGCCACTCTTCCTCCCATCATGACGTCTAAAGCGGCGAGTATTTGGCCCTTCGTCATCTGATATTCGTCTTTTTCGGGTAACATAGCAGTATGACCAAGCGATTGGCCACGCGGTATGATAGTGACCTTAACAACATCAAAATTTTCCCAGTGTTCAGAACTGCCGAGTGAAATAGCCGCGCTGTTCATACCTTGTGTAGAGGAGTCGCATGTTTTGTGTAGAGAGAAACTAAGGTATGCCCAGCTTCATGATATGCAGTATTTCTATTTGCCTCCTCATCTGGTATCCGTCCACCAGTACGAGCTGGGCCCATGAGTACTCTAAAATTCAAAGACTGCTGTGAAAGCCTAAATTACGAAGATCTCTTACAAAGTCTTACCTATCCCTCGCTTCGTCAAGATGGGCCATTGTGACCTCTGGAGCTGATTCAGTGGCAGCCTTTAATGCCGCTTGATTGACCATGTTTTCTATGTCAGCACCAGTGAAACCGGTAGAGCCCTAAAGTGAGGAAGTCGGTTAGCGGCTAAGTGAAATCATAATTGAGAATCTTCTACGCTTTCATATAAAATACCTTTGCTAATGTCTTAGGATCGACAAGCGGAGAGTGCACTATCTTCCCAAGGTAAAAGTTAAAAATGTCGATTCGACCAGCCAGATCTGGCTTCGGGACTGTTACTCGTACGTCGAAACGTCCTGGACGAAGAAGAGCCTAAAAGCAACAAGTGCAGCCCATCTAAGCGCCGACCACACTGGAATCGCAATACCTTGTCTAAATCATCCACGCGATTTGTCGCTGCAATCACTATTACACCCTTCGTTTCTGTTGAATCCATCCATTTCGCTAAAAATAATCAAACGCTGGATCAAATTCTCTCTACTCTAGAACAATAGCCAGTTTTCAGCAGCAATTTTTCCATGAAACAAAACCATTGAGAAGTAGTCTTCTACTAAAAATCGGCTCTGCAACTAAACAGTTCAACTGAACAGTTAAGTTGCAGAGTTGCTATAACTTGTCACCAAAATATCAAAAAGTAGAATCTAGAACGTAATAAGAAAACTGGATGACAGGTTACAAACCTTAACAACTGGTTAATCGTCTGATTTGCATAGGGGTGTATACTGTTGGAGACTCGCTTTGAACCGACGCTGTCAATCTCATCGATGAAGATTATGCATGGAGCTCTGTATAAAAAAAAGCGGAAACCATAGAGAAACAAATTGCAGAAACAAACAACTAATGGAATATGCACGTAAAATCTAACCTAGACTTGGCCTTGTCAAACAGATCACGCACTCTACGAGCCCCTTGACCGACTAACTTCGTCAAATTCTGATCCCGACGTGTGGAAGAAAGGTACCTGAAAGCAAAAGATAACAGAAAGTAGGTTTCATTGAATGGCTATTAATATCAAATTACCAAGGCATCAAAAGTTCATTTCAGCGATGAGGTTTCGAAAAGACACAATACTAAAAGGTTATGAAAATATTAATTCACCTGTGCTTCGCCAGCAATGGCTCTCGCTAGAAGCGTTTTGCCGGTTCCAGGAGGTCCCACTAACAGTACACCCTTGGGAAGACGACCGCCAAGACGAGAGTACTTCTCAGGATCACGGAGATAATCCACAATTTCTTCAACCTCTTGCTTTGCTTCATCCATCTGAACATTCACTTCACTAACACAATTCAAATAGCACATATGAATGAGTTTTTGGAAGCTTATAGCTACCTAGCTCTAGTATGTCAGGCCTGAACAGAAGTTCTACTTGAGCAGAAAGTTGACTGTTCATCACTCATTTGTGCACATCTCACACTCAAATTTTGTCAGAAAAGCCTATTAAAAACTTCTGCCCGCTGACGGACAAGGAGAAAAGACCCAATTCAAATATTTGCGTTTCGATGAAAGAAACTTTAATGGACTCACTCCTCGAACATCGTCGAAGGTAACGATTGGGGAAAGAAAATCCATCTTCTGGTTTTACCTCCTGAGTGTTGGTGAAGAACAGCGAACCAAACTGGCGATCGCCTATTCGAACACGAATAGCTAGAGCAAGCTTTAGCTACATGAAGAAATTGGAAACAACGATTATATTTGTAATAAAAAAAATAAGTTTCAAAAAGCAAACAAAAACCGGAAAAAAAAAACATAACCGTGCAGATATTGACAAAGCTGAATTCGTGCAATGGAAAAGAAACGAACCGCCACTCAAGTATCCAAGAAATATACATGCTGCCAAAAATATGTAAAAACGAGTAAGTGTATTCGATTTTTTCGGCGGCGTAGAATTCTTGTGACTTTGGTGGGCGGGGGGGGGGGGGGGGGGACGCCAGAAGACCTTTTACGAACCCGTCCTTAACATGAAGCACATTTAACATATGATAAATGAATTCGAATATACAAATAGTAATCATAATCACAACTTATATGAGTTCTTCAGGTCGCGCAACACTTATCTTACATGAAATAACCAGATACCTGGGAACTCTTGCAAAGACGTGATGAAATAGTAAACGCCAATGGAAATGAAAGCTTAAATGCGTTTAAGATCAATTAATCAATTATGCTGCAACCCACAGTGTAAGTTTTCTGTTGCGCCTCGGGCAACTTCTTTAGATCAGTGTCGTATTGATTCCACCCATCAACCGTATCTTCTTTGTTCTTCTTTGTTACACCGAGCATGTCAGTAAAAATGCTCCATCTAAAAGTTAAATTTGATATAAAGCTACAATAGCAAACTTTGACTCGACTTGCTTGGCTTTGTCACGGTCAGATTTCGAACTGACGCCGCCAACTCCAACACTTCCAGCTCGCCTTGTACGAAATCCACGCTCTTGGATGTCTAGAACAATACCGATAAACTTCGTCTTCAAAGCATCATCGAAAGCCACAGTTGAGGTAAATAAGAAATTTCTGACAGTAATTTGAAAATTGGAACACACTTCAAACAAATATAAATAAAAACTGCGTTATGGTAAGCAAACGTGAGGAGGAAATTTTCTCACGGCTGGAGAATTCAAAGGTTGAATACGCCTGAGCCCCCTAATAGTGCATTTATGAATATTCAATACAGCATATAGTAATTGAATGAAAGCAATCGTAATTGCGCGGATTAACTTACACATCCTTCCCGTACTGGGTACAATGGAAACAGTGATTTGACCGTTAAGAGTAATGTGGAAACGATCGCGACGAATAGCACGACGACATATGAAAGGGAGAGGGTGATCTGAAAGTTTCGTGGATCATGTTATTCTACTGCAATGTCAAATTCAAAAGACCATGTGAACAAAGAGAGCAGTACCTAGTACGCTTTTTATGTGCTCCTTGCCAATTTGATTGACCACAGCCGAATATGAATTTGGACGACAAAGCTGACCAGTAGATCTCCTTACGACTGAAAGCGTAACGATGGTCAATTTCAACCAGTCATGAATACCAATCTTCATAAAACACCAAGAACAACTTTACTGAGTATCAAATACCACCATATTGAAAGCGAATTCGTGAATTATCGGGTAGGTGTGCGTACTCCCGATAGTTCGAGATGGCACGCTACGTAACCGGCATGTGCACCATGGGCCTAATGAATAAACCCACTGGCCGATGTCAGACTTTGC
>MU869532.1:6625-20761 GCA_036418205.1 Ostertagia ostertagi | reverse complement strand
TCCCGCACGAACACGACCTCGCCGTTCCACAAAACGACGCCCACTAGGACTCGAACATTGTTCCACCACGAATATGATCCTCATTAGAGGGTGGCCCAAAAATTACTTACTTATAACTCTTCCCATTTTTGATTCAAACCGATGCTGGCCTTATTTCATAAATGGAAGGATGTAAAACTACTGATGAACAAAATTTTTGAGAATTACTCTTCTTAATAGCCATACGCTGGCCGGTGAACACACCATAAGACTTGCCATAATAACAAGTCTAGAGTAGATCGGCTTGATATGTAGTGAACTATTTCTAGACTTAAGAATAAGGAGTTATTACTCGCCTAAGATTGGCTTTGAGACCTCCGTTCCTGCCCCAAAAACGCTTGCCAAATTGCTATGGTACATTTGTGCACCACTAGTAATCTACAGTCGATATCTCGAAGTCTGATTGGGCGTGTCACCGGAAATGACGTGGCAGCCACCGCACTTGATAGAAGTTGCGCGGATAAGCTGCTTAAAACACGCTTTCTGGACTGTGAGGGTTCAACGAGAAGCTTTCCCTTATGGCTGGAGATGGTTCAGAAGATAACCGCATGGAATAGGGTGCAACAAGAGATTCCTCATTCAGGAATTGTATCCAATGTTTGCTACATGAAACGACAAAGAATTCGTCCTAATACTGATAGTCTGATCTGAAAACTCTATGCAAAAGAAGATAAATCACATACATGTCGAATGCTACTCTCGATTTCCACAGCGTTTTTTGCCATCGCTGAGCTCACGGACGCTTTAACCTGGCCCCATTTCGAAGCGATTGTATCGACCCTGAAAAAAATTCTTGGTGTGCCCATAAAAAGGAAGAAAGTCGCCTCAAATAGTAAAGCTCTTCATAATAAAACATACTTTTCTTTAACTTCAATGTCAGAGAGGTCAGTGCTGTCGTCACCGTCCAAATAGGACGAAGGCCTACTTTGCCGCATTAGGAGAGATTGTGTCGCCCGTTTCTTTGCATTTCTTGATTCCTCCTCCCCATAGACCCGAGTAAGAACGTGTCTCGGTAGTTTTTCTTCAGCTACGCTCTTCAACCGTCGGGCAGCCATTGCAAGCTGAGTTGGTGTTTGCGACTCGAACTGAAATAAGGGAGTAATGTGCAGCAAATAGAAAACACTCCAGTCTGCACCCTCAAATAACCTTTCTCATTGTAATTTAAGTCGTCAAGCACCACCTTTGATGCATGAAAAACCAGTCGTTGCTCAACTATTGTTAATTCGGAAAATCTTCAGACCTTCTGGCACTCCAAAGCCAGAAGGAGAAAGAATGGGTTTGATTCGAAACATCAGAGCCCCACTCACTGCCGACGAAAACAGCTCTTACTCGGAAGATGGCGGGAGTCTCCATGAGAAATCGCGCTCTAATCCCCATTCCTTCGGAAGCCATTGGTAACAATGAAGTTACACTCATTGAAAGCCACATATCAACCAACATGTCTGCTCCTGTTCACCCTGATAACGCCGTCAAGACGTGTTCAACTTGAATGGGGCGCATCGGTAACCAGGTGCATGTACATTGGTGCATGTATCGATTAGCGTCATGGCTTATGTCGCGATTTTTCAGCGTTTCCTCCCAATTTTTTCTTATTTCCGTTTTTGTTTTCATACACTCGAACGCTTTCAACATTGGTCATTTCGTTTCACTCATTGATCATTACCATCGTTTTCTCCGTAACAAAATCAAATCCGTGCAAATCACTAGCAATATCGATTTCTGACGTCAAACTATTTCTGCATATCATTCCGCTCCGCATGCCCCACAGGATAAATACAGGCACTAGCATACGGGTCATCCTATATAATCAGGCTGTTAGGGGTATGAATTCCAGGTAAGGCTGGTGTCAGAGTCCGCGATCCGTCGCAGGTTTCGCGATTTTCGCGATTCACGCGACGGGTCACGGAAATCACAAGTGCCCGATCAATACTGCAAGGTGTTCTCCAATCCTGCCGCCACTTCTGCTTGATAGTGATGGCTGAATGACGACTGCTCATGATTCCACTTGTTTCATATTCAGTGTTTCAAATGTTCACACACTTGCAATTTTTGCGATCCGTCGCTCGCGAAACCTGCGTCGAATCGCGGACTCTGACACCAGCCTAAGACGGAAATTGTTCATGCATTTCGAAGTCTCTCCTCCCCGCCTGAGCTTTAGTCCTGTTAAAAACGTGTGAAACGTCTCCTCAATTGAGGAGGAGAGACTCCGAGGTACATGAGCAATTCAAAGGATTTTTTACGCGGTTTTGAAAGCAATACCACCACAATGTCCCCGTTCCTCGATACGCCTGAGTATCGCAATATAGTGCAACAACACAATGAGTGGAGCAGCACCTTTCCTTCCATGTCTCAATTCTGGAGATTTCAAAATTTTAAATCATTTGCAAAATAAGCATGCAGCCAAAGGCCGCGTTCATAGTTCGCGACTCCGGAGATTAGGATAGTACGCGACAATGAAAAACATATGTATTGACGGGAGATTAGGATAGTAGATTAGGATAGTAGTAGATTAGGATAGTGCGCTGACAAGATTAGATATGTATTGATCTATTCGCTTGAAGTCGCCCAATCTACTACTCTCCAGCGATTTCAATCGATACGTATCCAATCTTGTCAGCGCAATCTCCTACTCTACTACTATCCTAATATCCTGTCGCCTACTATCCTAATCTCCCGAGTCGCGAACTATGAACGCGGCCAAACACATCATGCTAGAGCTAGTATGCTACATTTTTGCTGTAACTGCAGCCACTGCTTCATGTGCTGGAAAAGTCTTCGTCTTCTTCAGAACAACGGCAGACGATGACAGCCGATTCCAGAGATTAGCAGATTATGCGGGAGCGAAAAAAATGTGCATTGATTGGGAGATTAGGAAGTTGGGAAGATTAGAAGTTCGCGCTGAAAGGGCAGAAACAAGAAGGACATGACCGAAGACGCCTAATACTCCATTTTTCCAAACTGTGAAGTACGAACGCAACCTGACACTCTTCGAACTCGAACTGCGCTATAATAATTCGACCAATGAACCACCAAACGTAGAAGATAGGGATTTTGAAGAACACTTTGATTTAAAATGAGGACGAAACTGCATCAAATTGTGTAAAAACGGTTTAGAGTAGGTATTAAACTGTAACTAATTACTCAAATAATGTTCAACCAACCCCAAAGACAAAGAACTTGAAAGCATTTCGTTCTTTTCCTTTGACGATCTTGTCGACAACCGTTTTTCGCCTAGTCACTTCAACTTCTCGCCTTGATGCTTGGCTGGGGGTCGGCAATGAAGACCTAAAGGAATATGCCACTAGATAGCTGGAATTTAAAAGCTCAGAAAATTGGACTGGGAGCCTACTTCAATAACTACTAGAAAAGAGGTTACATACGGGTGTTCCAACAGTTCCAGGCGGCTTCGATGATGTTGGTTGAGCCTTGCTTCCACTGTTCGGAGATGGAGCAGGCGTAGGTGAAACTTAAAAGCACAGTGTGGGAGGACGTCAGAAACCAACATACAAAGAAGACAACCATTTAAAGAAAGTAAATAAACCCATTTTTCCAGGTGTTATAGCCTGCTCCCTATATCACTTCCCCCTCCACTGTTCCCGTTAATCAATCCAAGCAGAGCTGCGTAGCGCTATGCAGACTTGGCTCTCAACACCGGCATGCTTGATATACTGCGAACGCTGTCACAACCTACTATAACCGAGACACCTCTTACTGAAGTGTAGTACCTCATGATAAGACTACGACTTGAACTGCTTTTAAAGTGAAAAGCGCGGTTCAACGAGCCACAGCTCAACGAAACTTCCCATACTAGCTAAGAAAAACCTATATACAAGAGCCCAGCAGTAAAAGTAAACAAAAAATCTCTCAGCTTGCTACTTTAAAATGGAAGATCGTTAGAATATCCTAGCATTTAGTGATTGATTCGGACACCAACAAAATTAACGTAAATTCCAACTTTTGGCTCGAGCAAGCGTTTTTTCCGTTGTAGGACACCGTCCACGGCTTATGTGATCGCCGTAACGGAATAGTATTGAGTGAACGAGTACGTTACTGCGCCACCACCGAATCAAGCGCACCCTGAGCTCAGCGATTGTTATTTCATTTGAAAAAAGATACCCTACCTAACGTTTGAGAGGACTGGGAAGAACTCGCCGCAGAGATACAGCCCTCTTGCAACGTTATTAGTGACGGTGAAGGCTGGAGGGGTGTTGACAAAGTTGACGAAGAAATAGACTGCGATGGAGCCTAAACAAAAATGTGAATACTGAGCCTAAAAACCACATTGGGAGACTCACCTTCCCGAACCCGTTGACTTGGACATGAAGAGGTCGTTGAACATCACTAGAACCCTGATAATCGGCAACCGCATCTCTGTTCGGTAAGCCGTTAACTTTCACATCCGATTGTTGGCCACTTTTATGAACTATTCGTGGCGAACAAAGGGCGAACATAGAAGTATCCTGCTCTTTCAGAAGCATGTTCGCATTCGTGATTTGGAGCTTATCATGTTCCATCACAGTATTTGCAAGAGCTTCGAGAAAGTCTGGCTTTAATCCCATAAGATAGTGACTTTCGCGCTGCGATGTTATTCCATCGACGCATCCTACAGGGACATCACCATGAAAGCATACCACTTAAGGCGTGTCAAAATCTGAAATTGTGACTTGGATTAAGCCCCAAAACATAGTACCGAACCGAAAACACGTCAAGCAAAAGCAATAACGCGTTGAGCATGGGCTAGCAGGACTATCAAGAACGTTCCAAGAACTGCTAAACACTGCCTCAGTTCTACACTAGAACAACGTCGAATCTGGAGATTCATATCAATTAGGAGACGTTGGCAAGGTGCCAATACTCGTTTATTAATCAATTTGGATCGGCTACTGATTAATTACTGCTACAGATCTCCAAATAGTGCTGAACCTAGCATAACAGTAGCATCCATTTAGATGTTGGCAAGACGCCAATAAATGACTCATGATTGAAAGAAAGAAAAAAAAACTAGAAAAAAAAGAAATGAAATTGAGCGGTTTCGCAAACAATGCAGGAAGTCAACCATGTGCTTCCAGTGCAATCTTTACCATAAAAAATTCAAATTTAAGCTCATAACGATCAATTCGGAACAAAATCTTTCGGTAAGTGTTCGTATTCTATTAGTCATTCCTTTTTTATAAGGTTTCAAAAAAATGGAGTGAAATCACAATTGTAAACGAGCCTATTGATTGCTAGTTTGGTTTCCCGCACGAATCAATACGCGGCTTTTTATAAGAGTACGCAATCTCACTACGCGAACTACCTGGTCATTTGCAATTTATTGTGTATTGAAAAGAAAATTAAGGGTTACTTATATTCCCTGTTACAGTCCAAGTCACTGAGCTAACAAGATTCAGTGCATTCAACCAAAACTAGAATAAAAAAAAAACAGAAGAAACTTGAGATATAACATCGAGGCTATGAAACCAAACCCATTTCAGGGGTAGTACTAGATGAGTACAAGTTTGGTGATTACTTTAGATTTCCCACCCAATAAGGCACGAGGTGAACTCATATTGCACTTTAATTAGGAATGACGAAATATAAGTTATAAACTTTCTCATAGTATTTTTTGACAGTACGAGAACCTCGGCCTGCTAGTAGACTGCCTTGGATGTGAGTCACAAGTCAGAAGAGACACAGTAGATCTGCAACATCGTCAGGACTCTTGACAGGTTCATCCCCGCCTGCAGCCCCGACAGCGTCGCATTTCGAAGTGGCCATCGCGCGCGGCTGCGGCGCGTTGCAGGCCACCGCCAAAAAGCTTGAGTCGGTCCCTTGTGGAATGCCTGCGCTGTCCTTTTTACGCGAAAGTATAGACGCGATTCAAATGGGAATCAACATCTTGTCACAGTTTCAATTTAATTCAGGGTTATGAACTAGTTAACTTTTGGATTTTGAGGTCTTCGAGCGTGATTTGTCATTGCTATTGATAAGCATCAGATTCTCATCATAGTTCTCTATTAATAGCGGGTTCAAGTCTTGTTCACATAGCTTTTATCTCTGGCTTTGTTTGTTTTCATCATGTTAGTTGTTTTGTTGCACAAAAGAAGTGAAATGTGATGGGGATGAAGGGATGAAAGCATCTGTCATCATCTGACCTTTGGTTCTATTCGTTAGCAGTTTGCTCTCTTTCATTCACAGTTCATTGCGCATTCGCTCAATAGCTTTTTGGCACTATTCAACTATTACGACCCCAAAAACTCAAAATTTTATTTTTCGTCGAAACTTCGCCTATAGGGGTAATTCGGTGCCCTGATCACGAAAATGAGGTTCATTTTTGGCGCTGGCGCCATTTGGCGCCAAGGGTGTTTTCACCAAATTCGCTGTAAACTTGCACATAGGGGTTATTTAGGGTCCTGATTACGGATATGTCATTCGTTTTTAGCATTTCCACCGTTCAACGCACATTTTCCATTCTCCTGGGTCCTCTCACTTGTACATAATACTAGGACTGAGCCTAGAAGGAGGGAGGACTCCGGGGTGGGTGAACCAGTCAACATGTGGCAAACGTTAAAGCGTATAAGATCACAGGATAAGTGTTATTCACTTCGGAGCACTCTCCTCCTCAAAGGCTTAGTCCCGATCGCGAGGTGATCAGTGAGAGGGCGCAGACGAGCGGAAAACAGGCGCACACAGGCGCTAAAAGGAAAAATGAATGTTATATTCGTGATCAGGACCCCAAATAACCCCTATGTGCAAGTTTACAGCGAATTTGGTGAAAACACCCTTGGCGCCAAATTGGCGCCAATTGGCGCCAAATGGCGCCAGCGCCAAAAATGAACCTCATTTTCGTGATCAGGGCACCGAATTACCCCTATAGGCGAAGTTTCGACGAAAAATAAAATTTTGAGTTTTTGGGGTCGTAATAGTTGAATAGTGCCGACTTGAAGTATTTCACCTTGTTGAAATGGCGCATGTCCTGCTCAAAACTACTCCCATCTCTGAATAGCTGCCATAAAAACCAGATTTTACTTCTGTAGAAGTTGTGTAAGCCATTTCTACCGTACTGTCATGAAGCTCAGTAAAAGTTCCGCCTTTTAGCTCTTCAAAATAACACCCCTATGTTTGGTCTATCTTTGGGCATCGCCTTCTTGAGATCCTTAACTCTTCAAGCTCACAAGTGTTTCCTTTGCGAATCTGATTTTTCAATTCGGCAACTCTCAAGTGGTAGCTCCAGAACTTGGACTCGAAAAGATCTTTTATCTCAGATTATTGGAACATTTTGGCTGTAATGTGTCACAAAAAAGTTTATAAGATGCTCTTCAACTTCGACTTTTTAGGAATGAAACTGGATGAACGAAGAGTGCGAGTTTACGAGTTATGGTTATGTATTCATCATTTCGTTCATTTTAGAGCCTTTGCTCAGTATTCCACGACCGCTTTGATTTTCTCGGCGATTTCTCACCTCCAATGACTTTCAGCTTACGTATAAGTTGTGGTGACTGATTCATCTCTCTTTAGCTCCTTTTTATGCTCGTTGTGTCTTACATTTCTCTCTCTCAAAACCAAGCCTCGCGACAACCAATGCGACACCAAATAGACTGGACCTGATTTCGTGCAGTCACCTGCGTGCCGAGAAAACCTGCTACTTACATAAAGGTGAAGGGTGCATTGAATGAGATAGATTCTTCTAGAATTTTAGCGCTGCTCCTTGTTTCCCTGCCTTTTTATTCTCACATTTTAGCTTATGCTAAGATCATTCATTGTTGACGCAGCATGCAATAAATACAACGCCGTGCTGTGTAGAGGATGAGACAAAACTACGGAAACCAAGCAAGAGCGCAGTACTTTCAACTGTTGATCGCCTAGTGCTTCCAAAATCCTTGCCTTTTTTACTTATATGATCTGATATTCTCAATTAGATTCCCGCAAATGCCGCCGCCGGCGTAGAGGTGTGAAGAATTTTGTCTTGGCAATTCATGAAGTTTACGGAGCTGGTAAACCTTCTGACCGTTACGGATTAAGAATCCACTGTGTCTTTTAATGGCAATCAAGCGGCTTCAGTCACCGGGCGAAGGTCTTTCAGGGCGTGACGAGCTTTTCGAAAACGGTCTTTTGCATGATATAGGGGCACATGCGGGAACCACAGAACCATGTTTAATTTTTCCTCAACGGCCCTCTGAATACCAGAAAAGGAGATCCCTATTTCGATTCCTCTCGTGGGTAAGAACAAATTTTTTCCATTCGATTGACGTGCCAAAGGGTGTGTAAGTCCCGCTCCTCCAAATTGGTGGCCACTGGGAACTGCTCACTTTTGTGAGCTGAGCTGATCGCGGACATTCGAATGCAGGCGACAGGCCCCTCGTGATGTGACAGGCCGGCCTACGAACACCCACGTCACATCACAAATGTCAATGTCGCTATATGATCTCGAGATAATGCTACGGCGTCCGCGGGAGCCGACGCGCACTCGCAAAGCCCGGCGAGTGTGAAAAGTATGCGAGGGTCCTCCGGTGCAAGGACGGCATCGGGGGGCAACTAGGCTAGTCCAAAAGTCCCGCAACGTATGCAAGACTCGCGTCGCAACGTTGAATGTTGGCACGTTGTCGGGCCGCTCTTTTGAGTTGGTAGAGACACTGGAGCGCAGACGAATTGATCTCTGTGCTGTGCAAGAAACGAGGTGGTCCTGCTGCAAATCGAAGACCCTGGCCGTGGCCATTCTTTGCGGCAGTCCCGGGACAACTAACGGTGTCGGTGTTATCGTTTCTGAACGTTTCCGTGACTCGATTGTCAGCGTTGAACGTTACGATGACCGCCTAATGAAGATCGTTGTCGCTTTTGAGCAACGTCAATATCACTTCTTCTCTGCGTACGCTCCGCAGACAGGCTGCTCCGAGAACACGCCAAGGACCAGTTCTTCGAACCTCCAAGGACAGTTCTAGCATATAGGATGACAAATCACACTGAAGTAATCGCAGGACCCTAATGTGGCCGGTGACTAAAATCGTTCCGGGAACGGTACAAAAGAATGGTTACATCTGCCATTTGGCGGATTGGTATGGTCACGCTAAACTGTACCATTAGTAGAACCCCGCCGATGGCGAGAGAATTCTAGAGTATGCAAACTCGCACAACCTCACCATCGTGAACACAAACTATCGCAAACGTGACTCCCACCTCATCTCGTTTTACAGTGGGGATACCAGAACGCAAATTGATTTTGTCCTCGTCAGGCAGCGTGATAGAGGGCTAGTGACGGACGCGAAGACGGTGCCGTACGAGACGGTCGCCACGCAACACCGACCACTGATCTGCACCCTGAGGATCACTCCTCCGAAAGTAAAGCAAGTTGAACGGTGCGGGCCTGCAAGGATCAAGTGGTGGCGACTGAAAGAAAAAGAATCTGCGCTGTTTTCCCGCATTCGCTTACCGACAGTAACGACCGTCGACGAAACGTGGGAAAGTGCCACCGAAGCGATAGTCCGTGTCGCTCGCTCCGAACTCGGCACCACACAAAGCCTGGGCGTCGGAAAATTGACAAACAAACATGGCTGTGGACGGATACTGTCAAGGAAAAACTGCGAGAGAAGAAAAGATTCTATCATACGTTCCTCAACGACAAAACAGCCGAGAACTGGGAGAACTACCAGAAGGCGAAGAAGGCTGCAAAGAAAGCCGTGGCTATCGTCAAAGCTGCTCACTTCGCCAGCGTTAGCGAGAAACTCGAGACGCGCGATGGCGAACGATATGTCTACAGACTAGCCAAAGCTCGCCATCGCCAAACCGAGGATGTCGAGAAGTTTTTCGGCATTAATGACGAGAACGGGCGGCTCCTAATGGACCGCAAGAAGGCAGTAAAGCGATGGCACGACTACTTCGAAAGAATCTCGACAGTAGAATTCTCACATCCGCCAATCCCTTCTGCCCCTCCCGTCTACGGTCCCGTCTCGAAGATAACTGTGGAAGAAACTGAAGCGGCGCTGAAGAAGATGAAGACAGGTAAAGCAACGGGTCCCGACGACTTGGCAGCCGATCTGTGGAAGTCACAGTGCTGGCATCCTGCGGAGTGGTTGACGAAGTTCTTCAACCAAGTTGTTGCAGAAAAGAAAGTGCCTGCGAGTTGGTGCCAGAGCACGACGATTCCCATCTGGAAAAAGAAGGGCAGCCCCGCAGACTGCACGAGCTACCGTCCAATTCGTCTACTTTCCCACGCCATGAAGATATTTGAGCGAATTATAGATCGTCGTATTCGCGACATAGTGCAGCTCGCCACGAACCAGTGTGGATTTGTAAGCGGCGTTAGTACCATCGATGCCACTACATGCCGCTCGTCTACTGTTAGAAAAACACCGCGAGAAACGGAAGCCTCTGCATTTTGCCTTCCTAGACTTAGAAAAGGCTTTCGATCGCGTTCCGCGTGATGTAATATGGTACGCTCTGAGACAACGTGGTGTCCCCGAAGAACTTATTGAGTGGGTTCGCATGCTATACTCGAGCTCAAAGAGCCGAGTGCAAACGTCAGCAGGAACCTCAATGGAATTCCCCATCTCTGTTGGGGTGCACCAAGGCTCTGCACTATCCCCACTCCTTTTCGTTGTCGTCATGGATGCCATATCACGAGACCTCCAGAAACCGGCTCCATGGACGCTCCTCTATGCCGATGACGTGATGCTCGCCTGCGAAGACAAAAACTCACTCGAGCAGCAAGTGCAAGCTTGGGCCGATCGCCTAGCGATGTTCGGACTCAGGTTGAATGTCAAAAAGACCGAGTACTTGACAACCGACTTGAGCGAACACAGTTCGGTAAGAATTAACGGCACAGAGCTATCACGCACGACCACGACCACGTTCAAGTATCTTGGATCGGTAATAGCGTCAGATGGTAGTATGGGTACTGAAGTGAGTTCACGCGTGAGTGCTGCATGGTCCAAGTGGCGTTCTATGACGGGTGTTCTCTGCGACAAAAAGATTCCAGAACGCCTGAAATCGAAGATCTATAGAACCGTCATAAGACCGGTGGCAATGTACGGCGCTGAGTGCTGGCCCACGACTAAGGAAATGGAAGCCCGCCTCGGTGTAATGGAGACGAAAATGCTGCGCTGGACGGCTGGTGTCACGCGTTTAGATCGTATTTGTAATGATACCATACGCGATCGCTTTGGTGTAGCTCCTATTGCTGATAAGATGCGGGAAGCTCGACTTCGATGGTATGGTCATGTGCTTCGTGGAAACGATGACACTGTGCGTAAGATGAGCCTCAACATCGATGTGCCCGGAAAACGGCCTAATAACAGAACGTCCAAAGCGCCTGGCCTTGAATACCAGTGCACCCATGGACTTGAAGTTTAGCTTTAATCTGAACATCCAATCAGGGCATTGAATAGGGAAAATTCGCGCAACACATCATAAACAGAAACAGCCGACCCTTGCCACCTAGTGCGGAACAAACGTCTAAAAGAAAAAAAAGAAGAGTTGACGTGCCAAAATTCGCGCAAAATGGAGTTAGAACCAACCAGAACAATCAGAACTCCATTTTGCGCGAATTTTGGAACGTCAACTCGAAATGCAAAAATTTGTCACCAAGAGGAATCGAACTAGGGACCCCCTTTTCTGGTATTCAGAGGGCCGTTCAGGAAAAATTAAACATGGTTCTGTGGTCCCCGCATCTGCCCCTATATCATGCAAAAGACCGTTTCAAAAAGCTCGTCACGCCCTGAAAGACCTTCCTGGTAAGGACACATGCGATCAGTTTGCGCTGAACATGGCTCCCTCATTGCGGTAGAGTGATGACTCTCGAGTTCGTGAGACTCATGCAAGGGGTCGCTTAGAAACTTGAAGAGAAAGGCTACAAGCGTGTAAAAGCTCAATTTTTTCTCCATGAAACCAAAAGATAAAGACGATTTCAACCTGACAGTCAGGTTTTGCTGTTTGCCCATAACTTGAGCAGCGTAAAAACAAACAGATCCACATATGCAAAGTTCGCTACAGTTCAAGTGTAGGTCGGCCTCAAAGTTTCTTGGTCCTGGCTGAATATACCTCTCACTGAGAGAAATTATCCGCAAATGTTCATCTCCAAGAAATGCGCATTAGCAAGTGTCCAACTCCGTAATCAATCTGCCTTGCATTCCAACATAAAATCAAAGGTTGGCCTCAGCTATGCTTTAGGTCAAAATGACAATAGGCAATGTGAACAAGGCGGTAATCCGGCCCTAAGCGGGTCTGAAATGTCGAATTTCATCTGTATATCATTCCTGAACTGGCAATCGCTTTCCACGTGTCTTCGCTTAAATTCTTATTAAGTTTCTCGAGTCCAATGCAATATTTTAAGGCTAGCCCGTGATTCTGATCTCATTGAGCAAACCGCGGCAATTTTGTGATGACGGAGCGTCCAGCTTACCATCTTCCACCGACATTCAGTCATTCCCTCTGAACGTCCAGCTACGCGTCGAAGTAGTACGATGTTCTGATTAGGAAATACTTCTTCTTCTGGACAACAACAAGTCAATAATAGCTGTCTCCCATCTCGAGCTCTAATCACTTCTATGCGGTATTTTTTAGTTCCCATAGTTTCACTCCATCTTGTACAATATTGGAGATTATTCAGCTTTCGTTTCGATGTGTTCATTGTCTCTTGATTGCTAAATGGGTTCAGTAGGTAGACTTCTTGCAGATGGTGAGGATGGAGCAAGATAATATCTTAACAGCGTCCGCCAAACGATTCGTCACTAATGCTTTGGACGCTGTTCGGGTTCGCTTTGGTGGGAATATTGCTGTTCTTGAAATGTGTACATTAAAAACAGCCTTCAGTTTAGTTCCAGTTTCATTGGGAATTCATAGCTGATTAGAAAGCTTGCTCCATAGTTTCCTTGCACATCAACATTTTTGGTGCCAAAGTAAGCTTCAGAATATACGTATATTTGTGTAAATATTTATAATGTATTGAAATGCCTTTTCCGATGCGTGCCGCGAGCTGTTTTATTTCAGAGAGACGATCTATGGATATGATGACCTACATATTAACTTAAATTATACTGATAATGTCGATGTTTTTATATCCAGGAAATTCATTTCACAGCCGTTTCTAGTGTTCGAAAAAAGACATGAAGTGATATTACTTCCGTGTAGTTGCCTCTAGTCAGTTGATAGTTACTAGCAATACCCATCTTTCAAAGGAGGACGACGTCATGGCAAAAATTAAAGATCAACTCCCCAGTGATCAGATGGGCATGATGGTTGAGTCGAGCGATGCGTTTCAAGTGCTTCTATCTAAGCAGAAGAATATGAAGCCGTTCGGAGACCTGATTTTAAAGCTGAACTCAGGTCAGCCTCCAGCTTGGATTTCGTGAAAAGCTATTAAGTAATGAGTATATTACAATCCGTTCTAACACGGACTTCGAAAGCAGAGCAGTTGCCATTTCTGTTTTTCGAAGATTTAAGGAAGTGGTTGCAATAATCTATTACGTTAACATGGGACAGTTTAGGGGAGAAGTGCTACGAACTTTACAAAATTTCGGAGAGCTCTCCTGATTTTGACGCCTACTTGGCCAGGGTTCAGTCGCTGGCCCTGTGGTATATCGATGCCGCCCAATACACGGACAATAGCGATCCTTTATGGTTTCACTACTTCCTGTAAGTTTTTTTTTCATTTATTTATAGGCACTTCCTATCCATGTCACTCTTCTGTCCTATTTTCATTCCTTATATAGTTTCTAAAGGAATAAATAATTTGTTATTCTATAGGTTTTCCAGTCGTCCCTCAAGAAAAGGTTTCAGATTTGAGTCAAGAGCCCACGACGCGGGAGACGGGTCTCGTGTGTACTCTCTCGCTGGATATGCATCTTTATACAGATTCTACGCATACCCGGATCGAGTGCGACCACGCATAGCACAAATTATGCTTCTTCCTCCGTACAGGTATATTCAGTTTTTAGTTTCTTTTATAAAAAGTTGAAGAACATGTAGTAAGTTTTAGTTTTTTAATCTTTTATAATATACACACTCCAATTCTTTTACCTCCCTTCCTTACTGAAGAGCACGGGGGGAGGATATCGGTGTCAGTTTGTTTTCCGTATAAGGGCACGTGCGAAACGGAAGACAAACTACTTCTTTGATAAAAACCCT
>MU869531.1:29051-47136 GCA_036418205.1 Ostertagia ostertagi | reverse complement strand
TTAATAAAAACGTCTCCGCGCTATAAGCGGAATCCCCTATCAAGACACCTTGAACTTCCCCAGCCCTCAGCTGCTGGTACAGTGCCGATGTCTTGAATACGTGGGAATCGTGTGCAGATCCGGGCCAGTTGGCGCATACCCACTGCACCTTCATGTTCGTAGTCTACCACGACTCCCACATTGATGCTGTGGTATCCTTTCCTGCACACAAAATCTTCCTCATTGTGGTAGGTCGTTGTATTCGACAGTGTGTTCCGTCGATTATTCCGACAATTCCAGGTAGATGATATCTGCTGTAGAAGCTAGCGTTGATTCCTATGCTCTCCCTTTCGCTAGGCCAGGATATGTATTCGCTCGCCCTTCGATTTATGGCTCTGACGAAATTTTTGAGCACTCGAGATACAGTGGATTGATTGCACCCTGCTAGTCTTGCCGCATCACTCTGCATCACATTCCTCCCGAGCAGATGTATCGACATGCTCACTTGGTCAGCAACCGACATATTAATGCTTTTCTCCAACCCCGTCCTTTGAAGGTCCGCATCCACTAATCCGCAAATTTGAAAGAAAACGTGGCGAGAAAAACGGTAGTCTTTCCTAAATTCGACGTCACTCAGGACCTCGTAAGGACGAGTTCTATCTCGGAATGTGCGCTGCACGGACACTCTTCCGTACCTCCGCACAATATCGAGAGTTTCGTATAATTCCATGCCTAAACATAGTAACTCCGCAGGGCTTATTTCACAGATAAACGAAAATAGTGACTGAAGTAAATATGGTGGTCCAAAAATGGAGGGCAGTGCAGTGTAGTGTCGCGCAAGAATAGCCAACATATACGAAAGAATCTTGGAACTGAAATTGTGAAAGGATAGAATGAAATGGGAGAAGAGCAAAAAGAAACAAACACACACACGAAAGAATTTTCCAATGAAAATAATGGGTGGACTAATTATTTATAGGCAAGAGGGGAGGCGTGTCCGGATATTGTGGTGTGGGCTGTGGCTTGAAGATAGTCCTTAATTACCCAGGGATATATTGATCAAATCCTGGGTCGTGAGTCGCCCGGGCCAACCAAGCCTTCCATCCCTCCGGGGTCGGTTAATTGGTACCAGACTTGTCTGGGAGGATAAAAACACTGACTTGTACATCGGCTGGCCCCCGCAAGTCATTGTATAGGCCACATCGCATTCAAACGCCACTACGAATGTACAAATGGAAGTAGAATGCGTGCCGCATCCCAAAAAGGGATTGATCAACGGCAAATGCTTTATCCTTTTTATTTGGACAGCGTCCACGAGGTCGATGCTCATCGAGGCCAAACTCCTTGATACCCGAGGTTACTTCGGGCAGCGTCTACGATCGCGGCCCGAAGTAATCCCGGGTATCAAGGACTGCCGATGCCCATAATTCCATGCCTAAACATAGTAACTCCGCAGGGCTTATTTCACAGATAAACGAAAATAGTGACTGAAGTAAATATGGTGGTCCAAAAATGGAGGGCAGTGCAGTGTAGTGTCGCGCTATATTCTCCTTTCCAAATGGGCCCTTCTTCGTGAAAATGAGTATCTCACCTACATGTTGTGAAACTGTTAGAAAAGCGCACGCATCAAACTATATTTCAAACTCCCTTCCTAACTTCTACCTGGTAGGTTTTTTTCATCAAGGAAGGATGAACGAAAATCACGCATAGCTACAGAATCAGGTCAAGTGAAGGGTACGATAGTTGATGTGAAATATTATGTCAAATGTTGATAAGGCTAATCTTCAAATTGAAATAGAAAGTAGTTGGATACCATTAGACATAAGAGGAGGACAAGCATACCTCACACAAAAACAACTCGACGGTTACAACGGCTTGAAAAATTTGCGCACAGGAAAAAATTATCCGGACTGAAATAGTGATTTGATAAGAAGAGATAGAGAGAAGAATGAAAAGAAACACACTGTCAAAAATAACTCGACGATTACAACGGCTTCAAGAAATTGCGCACACGAAAAAACTTTCCGGACTGAAATAGTGAATGGATAAGAAAAGATAGAGAGAAGAACAAAAACAAACGCACCTGACAGGAAAGAACGCGGTAACACCAAAGTGGCACGGAGCAACACCACACACTAACGAATCTTAAAATTGAAGAATAGATGGAATCAAATAGGTAGATGAATAAAAAGAAAATACCTGACACGAAGAAAATTGCACGACAACGCACGATGAGGAACGCCTTCGCAACCTAAACGTTATAGGATAGAAATAATATGCTTGAACCGACAAAGAACGACATTCAGACACGAATATAATCAGCGTAGACAATAAACGGACGAAAATAAGGTTGCGAAATCAAAGGTGCGGAACGATGGCTGTTGGGTCCTGCGACGAAACCATGATGGGGCTCCCGAGGTTTCCCCAACATTCAGCATCGCGGGTCGGGGACCCCAGCCCCTACCCAACATTCAGCATACGGCCCCCAATCACAAGATACGAGATCCGTTGCGTTTCTTCAATTAGGGTTGAAAGCTGAGTGGCCGTGCTGACACTTCTACAGTTGTAAGTACAAGTAATCAGGTGGCTCACTCTTGTCCTTTTCCGAAGGTAGCCTACGGCCCTGAGATTTCTTCGCCTTTGGCTGTGTGCTGATCCAGCGCTACCGGACTGGGCAGGGACAGCCTGCAGGGGACTAAGGCGAGTGGTAGAAGTGGTCGTAGCATTTTCGTCTCACAGGATAGCCTTGCTGGGGCGTTCCTGTCGCTCAAGGAGGGCGCCGTCCCACCAAGAGCTTGAGCACTTCGGGTTCTTTGGTCACGAGAGCCGGTCAGAGGGTTCGGCGAGACCTTACCCTTGCGGGTTTCCGGCCTCGCCTCAAGCTCGTACACCACGACAAGGTAGAACCCGTACGAGCAGAATGTACACTGCAATAAATATGGATGGCTAGTGATTCATAATAGGTGACTTCGAAGTAGATGCTATTTTGATCACTGAGCCCGACGGTGGAAGTATTTTGATCTCGACTAAAAGCTAACCATAAGCTTTTGTTACGCCAATAGCCAAGTATATGTTGAATATGGTTTCTTCCAGTGGGTTGCTTCAGATGCCGTATAAAGTTACGTAAAAAAGAAGCTAATGCATAGGAATCAAATTGAAGCTGCTAGTGCTATCTTCAAAGTTTGGTATGTTGGAGTAGCCTACAATTATAGAATGAAGCTCACATGCAACCATGTCACCAAAAGCTCTGACGTGTTACTGTTCGTGTTCAGTTTTACGCATTAATCAAGATGGACATCTGTAAACTGTAACGATTCGAAGACTCAACTTCTCGTGGAAAATATCGGCACATAGTAATATATTAGTATTTCATAAGCGTCTTTAACAAATACCTTAGTAACCAAACTGAAAGCATAGAGCGGACCATTCACATCACTCCACCCTCTGATCTTTTAGGATGATCACATCACAAAATGTAATAGACTTCATTCAAACTGCACAGAAAAGATGACAAAATAGAGATGGCTTAATCCGTTTCTCTATAAAAGCATATATATAGTATATATATCGCACGTGTGAGCTAATACTGCATCAATGTACATACATATACCGAGCGTTTTTAAGATTGACGTGACACTTGCATAAAAAGCTGAAAGTTCTTATTATAGTCCGCGGAGATGTCGTCAGTTTCTCCGAACAACACAAGGACTTTCATCAATTACTGGCGGATGAACCTCGACACTTCTCGATGATTAGTT
Source organism: Ostertagia ostertagi (assembly GCA_036418205.1). Taxonomy (NCBI): domain Eukaryota; kingdom Metazoa; phylum Nematoda; class Chromadorea; order Rhabditida; family Trichostrongylidae; genus Ostertagia; species Ostertagia ostertagi. The sequence goes on along the minus strand of MU869531.1, from coordinate 43,399 downwards.
ATATAATCATATGGAGAAGTACGGAGCTCATCTCGGCGTTAACGTTTACGCTACTCCCGTCTGCGCTTCCTCTGTTCTTTGGTGAGAGATTCCCTGAGCACTCCATATTTATTCGATTCACAGTAGGAGCGACGGCTAAGAGCTCTTCGAACTGCCATATTCTGGAAGACACATGTAGGAAGATTAAGCTTCAGCAATCTACTCGTCCTCAGTGAAGGCTCAGCCATCCTAAAGACTATAATTGAATTGCTCAACAAATAAGAACTAAATAAGCACATTGCAGACTTTCCGGAAATCGTAGACAAACGTTCGCGAATGCTGTTAGCGTTGGATCCAGATATTCCACTGATTGCAATCTAGCGCAATCTTTCAACCTCCTGACAAGGCATGTCATGTGTAAGTTTTGACACATTTTGATAAGTCTTATTGGAAGAAGGAATAGCCTGAGAATTGGTTGGAACTGTATGATGAGCAATTACATTAATCTTTTGCTTGAGTTTCTGAAAGAAGGGCATTGAATTCATTCAACATAGCATCGAGTGCCTTCCTGACAGAATGTCACTCTGTTGGACTTCTTGATTACTTCAAATTTTGCATATGATTCTTCCCAAGTTGCGGTTCAGTAACATTAACATCTGATCCGATCTGTGTTCCGGTTGAAGCCTCCATAGCAATCATGTGCAATATCGGGCAAAAAGATGCTGTTGAGAAGCTCGATCGTGAACAAGCGAAATTAGCGATCAATAGAATTACCTGGTGGCGAAAGTTATTCGTTACGATATACTCAATTGACGCTTTGAGCTGTGAAGCAGAGACAAATCCGATCGGGAACGCTTCCACGAAAGAAGATATGTCATAGTCTGAAGTCGCTTCGCCAGGCGAGCGCACTCTCAAAGGCAGATGATGAATTGGATGCTGACTGCCTGCAATTTCGAGCCATGGATGGGCGACGCCACCAAAGAACGAAGTCTTTGGACGTCATCTTATACCTAGATAGTCGGCCATCCCGGGCCGACGCAGCCTGTGCATTGACAACCCATTGCATTGGCAAAGTTGGATGATAGCACGTCGATGATCTCGCAAAATGAAAGTCCAACACAAACAGCTCGCTCAAGTCACAACTGAATTGGTAGGCGTAACGCTGCTAGGGCAGAATGCTCCGAAAGTCTTTCTCGGCAACCGGGGCTCCTTTTGTCGTGAAAAAGCCACCTTCGCTTTCCTTGCAGCCAAGCATATGTTTTGGCGCATACACCCCACCGATGCGGTCCTTCCTTATCGTATTCGCTTCCTTGAAGTTTTACTTTTTCCGCAAGATAGCTAGAACAGCCTCAGCGGCCACTACATTGACGATATGTAGGTGGTCTGTATGTAGATTTTGTCAGCAAAACAGTCCCTCACAAGTCCTAACATGTCGGGCGGTATATGCTGTAACATTTCTTCTCGAGCGAGTGAACTAGAAAGGACAGCAAACGGTTGTTCGTTGGCACGACGTTAGTTCCACACGGTAAATTAATCGCTGTCCGCTCAAGAGTCCAATTTTTCATAAGGTCTCTTTGCAAGACGGACAATTCAACCTCAAAACAAGCCGTCTTTGCTTTGAATATGCGACCGTATGACACTCTTTCGGGAAACCGCCGCCAGACGTACTCATGGGGAAGACGCGAAGCCGACCCCGTTCACTCCCCCCCAGTTCACGAAGCAAGGTGTATGCTTTTCTCCAGAAGCTCATTCGCGGGGAAAAGGCGCAGAGCTAAAAGGGCGTGAAATTCAAACGGTCTTTTCCACGTCTGCGATTGCGTTTGAACAAGCGATTACCGCCGTTAGCTCAACGTTAGATTACGCCGAGTATCGGTCCCTCCGTCAACCGCCGGACCTTGCTTCCTGCGGCAATGCTTCTATCCTCGCGCTAGGTCTCCTTCCTCCTGGACACTCAAACTACACCTGGAAGACGCGTATGCAACACAATGGTGTTTCATACAGTAGAAGGGACACAATCATGATATGACGGTAGATTTTTCGCTTCCCTTCCTCATCCTCCCTTCCTCTCTCCACTGCCCTCCAGCTGCCACTGCAGCACCATGTGGAATGAACGGAAGTGTGCTAAGCAGGTGTTTATATAGCCCTGAGAGTGTTATCACAACTATCTACAAAACATTGATATCTCAAATCCTGTAAGCTACCCGATTTGTTAGCGGTTTGTTTATCCCATGAGCTTCCTTCTCACTCACTTCATTTTGCGGACGGACACACATACATACACACACACGCACACACACATACAGATACACAAACCGACACACAAAGTTAGCGCTTTATAAATAGAAGGATATTTCGATGCAACAATATGGAAGACGTGTGAGATGGAATTGTATTGTCTATGAATACAAGTTTAGTTGTGGGATGTCGTGGCACAACAGTTCTTCCCGGCAGCAGTAATCACTTTTTTGCAGAGGGAGCTCAAGGGTGGGTAAACCAGGTTACTTGTGCAAGCAGGAAAATGAATGAGCACGTAAATGTAAATTTGGCATGGTTCTAACCTAGCCCCTTATAGCCTTGCTTTATACTATGTTCTACAGCTATGACGATGTTTCACAAATATGATTAGTCATTTCTTATTTCGAAGGTTATTTCTTCTTTCAGTACATTTCATTTCGCTTTATTCTATCGTTCGATAATACGAAGAGCCTGTTTTTCTTCGTGATTCACTCAACCTTACGGATCAATTTCCTTACCGCGCGATTTTGTTCGGTTTCGGCCTGGTTTCGCGCTTTGACACTGGTTTTTAATATGTCCATGGCAATGTCTTATCATATACCACTTGACAGCACATAGTCCAATAGCACAGTACTCTACGTACTGAACCAGTGAAAAAAATGCAACTTCTATCCTTTGAAAACAAAATGATGTGTAGTGAACAGGATGCGCATGAATTTGTATATTGCACAAGACGCATGCACCTTTTTCTACGGAATCGCGTTTGTACAGAATGGAACATGGTTCTTGATTTTTACAGAATTTTCCCTCTATCCATAGCGCTGAACCAGTATTAGCAGCTGCAATCACAGCCACGGACCCATGATCCATCCGCATCTTGTGCAGCCACCAACGACGTTCTGACTTATGGTATTAAGGAAATCAGATGATAAAGCAGTAATTTCTCATAGTTCGTCAATACCAATAAACATCCATCATTTTTCTGGAACTAACAAAGTCTAGCAGCCGAATGACCTTTGGATAACTAATACAATTACTTGGGCTGCTTATTATCAGCCCTCAGCGTAACATCTACCATGCTTGGATATTGGGATGGTTTAGCGGTCAATAACTTCTTTATACCGGTGATGAGATAGAAATACCAATTTATCGTATTTCCACAGACGCCGACCATTTAAGAAGCTCGGGCAGATTAGCGGTCGAATGGATCACGACTACATCGCGAAGAAATGATGTTTTCTTATCCCACATCTGGATAAGAACTTCAGTGACATTTGCCTTCCAACGCTCCTTATCAGCCCCTATCAGCCGTTATCACTTTCTGGTCCCCATCAAATATGTTCCCGTCCCACCCCTATATCATATCTCAAAGACAACGCCTCACTGCTACTGGGTCGCGCGCCATGCATTTCGTGACTTGCGTTCTAACGTCCCTTATCAGATCTTATCAGTAGTTATCACTTTCTGTCCCCACCAAATATGTTCCCGTCCCACCCCCTATATCATATCCTGAAATCAACTCCAGGTGACTGCTGGTACGCGCGCTATGAATTTCGTGACAAACACACACACACACACACAGACCTACACACACAAGCACAGACATACTTAGCGAATTACAAAGTAGGATTAATCAGTTGATGCGATTTGACTAGGATGTTGATGATGGGCGACTGTAAGGGGCAGAGCGATAAGGGCACAAAACTCAACGACCATTGAGTGGGACTCAGTCCGCTACACCAATGCAAACAGGTGAGGAACTATTGTGGCACTGCTAAATTATTTTAGTTCCTAAATAATCGTGATTAAGATATGCATTAGAAGACCTATGAGTGAGAACATCTCATTCTCATTTGATCCTATCCAGTTTGGTTCGGTTCCGCGCGTCAATGTTGGCTTCAGTAAAATTGAGCATAGCGGGGTTCTTGTATTAGGCGGCATGCTTGCTTTCAATGGATCTGAGTGATGCTATTAAAGGCAAGACTCCGGGATAAAACGTGGGAGTTCTCTGTACAAATATGAAGCCCTGGGTGCTAACTGAATCGAACCTGGAGAAAAAAGCAGGGAACACCCCCAAAATAGTTCAAAATTATAACTTCCTCTTTTCGTTACTTACTTACAAGCCAGGGCTGGGAAGATAACGTGTATGGACGTGTTCACAGCAACTGTTGGCTTTAATCAAGTACTCGGATATAACAACTCAGCGATGAGAATTGATTTCTTCCCATTTCCTTATTTTTCTGTTTATTTGCGCTTTTTTGTTTGTTTTTCTTATTTTAAAAATTTGATTCTCATTAGAATGAGTGGCAAAGTTTCCTGTACGGCCGCAGCACAAAGCCTTGGTATTGAAGTTGGGTTGAAGTCAGCCACGCTATCACTGCTTACGAACCTCTCAATAGCAACTTATTATCTAGTGGGTTTTCCAGTGGTTGTGTGGAAAGGTCACATGGAAACAGTAAGGACGAGCTAACTCAGTGGTCGGTCCGGCGCTTAGGCTGCTTTCATAGTCTGCGGTCCGTGCCGTCCGCGCCGTCCGTGCGGACGGCTCGGACAGGGTGAAAAACGTCAACACGCGCTCCGGCGCACAATGCGCACTTGGCGCGCAGTCGGCGCCTCCCTCGATCGATAATGCTGATTTCGACACATTTTTTCTGTATTTTGACGTTTTGTGCGCCGTTTTGCTTTTTCTTGCGGTTGCTTAGCCCAAAACTTTTCCTTTTTTGTATGGATTACTGCTTTTGCTCACTAATGAACCCACTTGGTGTTTATTGCTACTTTCAAACACAGTGTATGAACCTAACCATTCTAGGACAGTTGAAAAGCAGTGATTCACACAAAAAGGAAAAGGTTCTCGCGAAAAAATACGAGAAGCAACACGGCACAAGGAGCACCAGGAAAACACAAATAGAATGTGATGAAATCGCATTTATAAACTGGAAGGCGTCGACCTGGCTTTTGCTTGTTTTTTTTTTGGCGAGAATATATTTTCTTTTTCATGTGAATCATTGCTTTTCAACTGTTCTGGAATGATTAGGTTCATACACTGTGTTTGAAAGTGGCAATAAGCACCAAGTGGGTTCATTAGTGAGCAAAAGCAGTAATCCATACAAAAAAGGAAAAGTTTTGGGCTAAGCAACCGCAAGAAAAAGCAAAACGGCGCACAAAACGTCAAAATACAGAAAAAATGTGTCGAAATTCAGCATTATCGATCGAGGGAGGCGCCGACTGCGCGCCAAGTGCGCATTGTGCGCCGGAGCGCGTGTTGACGTTTTTCACCCTGTCCGCGCGGACGGCGCGGACGGCACGGACCGCAGACTATGAAAGCAGCCTAATGCTTCGGGCTAGGCTCCTAGCGCCTGAACCTTGTCAAATCGCCCGCCACTTCTGCACATGGTCTGTTTTTGCGTACTGCTGCATATTTGACGGGGAAAACCTAAATTTCGCCAGAAATCCCGAACTTCGCCTTTAACAAAAGGTTATCACGGTGCTGAAGACAAGGCAATCATTTCCCGTAGATCGTCAATGTCCATAAACATCCATCATTTTTGGAAACCAACATGGTCTCGCCGCCGAATAAGATTTGGATAACTAATACGACTACTCCAGGTGCTCACTACCAAGACCCTGCGTAAACAATCATCATGCTTCGGATATTGGGATAATTCAGCGGTTGAGCATCTTCTTATGTCGGTGACATTGATATGGAAGCACCAATACTCGTCACACTGCCACAAACACCGACCATCTTAAGAAGCTCGGGAAGCTTAGCGGTCGAATGGAACTCGATGCTGATCGTGAGGACGAGATGGACTGCACTTCTTACTGTGCTTCTAGAGAGCAACTTCAGTGATTGTTATCTTATCAGCCTTGATCAGCTGTTTTTGTATTTTGTCACCCACAACTACAACCCTTTGAAAGACAGCAGCTGTCTGCTGACGAGCCATACCCTCTGAACCCCGCTCGATGCGTTCTAGGCGCCCTTATCAGTCCTGATCACTTCCTGACTCCGTCCATACACTGCGTCCCATAATTATACGTCCACCTAAGAATTTCCCAAAATCTCAGAAATGGGGATGTTTTGAAAAAAGTCTCCAATGTGACAATGTGTCATATATAAATGCGGAATTGCTTATGAACATCAATTTTCTATTTAAGATCACAGGAATTTTTTCCAATAATTTTTGTCTAAAAGGCCACTCTGCCGACGTCCCAAAATTATACGTCCACCTCACGTTTATCGATTACTTTTCACTTCTGTTCCACGAAACTTTTTCATTGTAGTAACACTTCACTTCTTAAGGGGACAGCATAAAAAAAAAACTGCTCTTGGGTTTTGAAGAAGGTTAGGTTGTCGTAAAGTGTTGAACAACGCATTCGCGCCAGATTTGGACAAAATTCACGCCAAGAACAAGACTTTCTTCGGGGGTTTCACGTGAAATGGAGTTTAGAAGAGCCTCGAGGGTCTCTCATTACTTTTCAAACGAAACCAAGGCCGTTTCACAAAGAAACATCCCTTTTCATCCAACGGTGGTCTGTCATCGAATCTTCTTCAGAACTTAATGCCTCAACCAACTTTTGTTTCACGCGTGTGAAGGAATCCCAAGATCATTCTTGATCAGTAAAGTGAGTGAATGTGAAGGGCATTCATTTGTGGGCAAGGAATCGTGGCGAAAACTGGGCTGATTTTTGCATGAAGGTGCAGCCGAGCCGACTGGAGCAGGGTCCTTTTTTCCTTGCTATGCATGAGTGTTTGTCTGTCTTTCTTTTCAACATTTTCTTTCTTTTAGTAGTGCTTCACTAAGAAAAAGCCATTAAGGGAAAGGTAAACGTGAGAAGAGAAACAAACAAATGCCAAAACATATCGGGCAGAAGCGAACCTTACTTCAGTCGGCTCGGCTGCACCTTCATGCAAAAATCAGCCCAGTTTTCGCCACAATTCCTTGCCACAAATGAATGCCTTTCACATTTACTAATCAAGAATGATCTTGGGATTCCCTTCACACGCATGAAACAAAAGTTGGTTGAGGCATTAAGTTCTGAAGAAGATTCGATGACAGAGCACCGTTGGATGAAAATGGATGTTTCTTTGTGACACGGCCTTTGTTTCGTTTGAAAAGTAATGAGAGACCCTCGAGCTCTTCTAAACTCCATATCATGTGAAACCCCGAAGAAATTCTTGAGCTTGGCGTGAATTGGTCCAAATCTGGCGCGAATGCGTTGTTCAACGGTTTTTGCGACAACCTAACATTTTTCAAAATCCAACAGCAGTCTTTATTTTGCTGTTCCCTTAAGAAGTGAAGTGTTACCACAATGAAAAAGTTTCGTGGAACAGAAGTGAAAAGTAATCGATAAACGTGAGGTGGACGTATAATTTTGGGACGTCGGCTGAGTGGCCTTTTAGACAAAAATTATTGGAAAAAAATCCTAGGATCTTAAATGGAAAATTGATGTTCATAAGCAATTCCGCATTTATATATGACACATTGTCACATTGGAGACTTTTTTCAAAACATCCCCATTTCTGAGATTTTGGGAAATTCTTAGGTGGACGTATAATTATGGGACGCAGTGTATGTCCCCTCTCACCCCCTACGTCATATTATGTTGGAGCCAACCTAGACCTACTATTGCTGGGAACAAAACGGCAATGATTCGCATGACAACTTGCAATTCTAAGACGCACCTTATCAGCCCTTATCTACTGTTATACTTTCCGTCACTTCAAAAATTGTTCCCGTCCCACCTCCTATATCCTAAAATCAGCCCTGACGACTGCGGCGACGGCTATGAATTTCGTGAGAGAAAGACGGACGTACACACACACATACACACATCCTTTGGCGAATTATAGATATACTCATATCCGAAAGTTGGGGTAGGCGTGTCACCGGAAGTGACGTGCACTTGATAGAATGTGTGGATAAGCTGCTTCCAACATACATCGCTGGATATCAGCAAAGCATGCTGGCAACAGCTTATCCACGCAACTTCTATCAAGTGCACGTCACTTCCGGTGACACGCCTACCCCAACTTTCGGATATCGACTGTAGTAGTAATAACGAGCAAAACTACTCGACCGCTAAACTATTTGAATGTAGGAGCAGTGCTCGATAATCACAGAACTATGTTGAGTACTACTCATCAAAGCCCTGCCCAGGATCAAAGTGGTAGTGTTCTTGCACACGAATATGAAAGCATTGGCGAGAATCACGAGGACGCTTAACGCATTGACGACAACGCGGGGGACATACATATAACCTGCGCATTGCAGGCCATGTCGAAACATGCGGGATGCATTTATGTATTATACAGGGTGTCCCAAAATTATGGGCACATATACACAGCAATATATTTCAAGCTTGCAAACGGAGAATGCTGATTGAATTTATATATAAGTTAACTCACATCATGTACAATAATATGGAACAGCCCAATACCGAAATGTCCTTAATTGCAACGAATGCAAGCCAGTAGTCTTTTCTTGGGTTTCGCACACGTTGCACGCAGGTATTCCTCGTTTATTTCTTCCAGGCTTCCTTCAGTGCTGCTTCCAGTTACTCAAAACTGTGACGACAAATGACAGACCTTACTTTCACTCAATGACCACATTGAGAAGTGAGGTGGACGCGGACCTGGTGAAAATGATGGCCATTCCTCGGTGCGAGCGAAGTCGGGCAACTGAAACCGGCACCACTCTTGGATCAACTTGGCTCTGTGGGCCTGGAGCGCTTCTCCAGCTAGAACACTCGGGTTATTTCCATGGTGGGACTCTGCCGACCTTCACTACGCTTACCTCAGGTGTCCGGGTTTGTTGATACTTACCGAAATCGACGAAAAACTAACGGCCCTCACCACTGGACGTGGTGTTCCTTTCAAACCGAAATTGAGGCCGAGTTCGGTGATTCTGCAAACAATCTTTCCTCGTGGAGTAGCACTCTGACATTTCTGGCGGAATGCAATCGTTCTGGCTATTGCGGATCCGCTCAGCTGTGGAAAATTTTCCTTCAAAAGAAAAGAAGAGAGATGCGTGTCTCCACTGAAGCAGGTGAACAACCTTCTGCATTTTTTACCCCTCTGACACTTGTTGGTATCGGAGATGAGATGGCACTCCTGCACATGATAGTAACGACCATGAAGTTCTTCACTGACCACCTGCCCTGCCAGCGACTTCGATTATTCAAGCTCCTATGGGATTCTTCCAACGGAGCGTCGTCGGTTGCGGTCAATTCGAGATCGGAATGTTTCAGTCACCCTTGCGGCAGATTGGCCGGTCTTTCTCCCTCTCGCAGGCCTATGCATGATAGGCATTGTTTCCTAGTATCGTCTGATAATCTTTCGCGTAGCCCTTGTGGAACTTCAAAATATTTGCGTTGTCCTCGTTGAGGGACCTGCCTCGTGCATGCGAATGGTCGCAGGTCGCACTGAAAGACCTTCCGCCATTCTGAAGGTAGTAGGAGTTTCACCCCACTGAGGAACCAAATTACAAGAAGACCTTCCCGCAGAAGTCATCATCGGCTCATAAAGTGAAAATAACCGAGTTCTTTTGCTGAGTGAGATTTTGAATTTCTGTGCCCATAATTTTGGGACACCCTGTATATCCCCCGCACCCATTACACTCATTTTTTTCGCGCACGCCTGATTCTTTTAGAAGTTTCTTGTATTCATTCCATGGAAGAGACCTTGACGTAGCTACAAACATAGTGGCCCATAGAATGGTCACGTATGCTTTAATTAGAGGAGGATTTCTGAACCATACGAAATCTTCAGTTCAATAAATTTTTCGTTTACTTTTTCTTTTTATGAATGTGAAGATTTAAATAGTAGTAGAAGTAGATACGGAACCTTAGGGATGACAATATGTGTGTTTTGATTGAAATAATCAACGTAAATTGCTTTTGAGGTCCATTGCAGCTAGTTCTGAAAATTTCGCTTTTTCATTGTTATTCCATGTCTTTCGATCGAAATTCCACTACTGTACCCCTGTAGGTTGTGCTCATTACAATTTACTGATCTGGTCTTGTATTGATCATTATTTATGTATTACCAGGTTTGCTCCGCCCGCTATCGCGCGCATCACATAGGGAGGAACCACGGAATAGCAGCATGACGTATCCATTAATCCACCTCACTATTGAATGTGTTATACCTCCTTATACCCCTTCTCTCCGGCGCAGGGTGAATATCGGTCGAGGAATTCCTCGACGGGGGGTCGTATTGCCCCTGTGGAAGACGGAGGGGGGTCGTAATTGTTGGTATCAGTATCGGACGTGGCGTGGTATCCAGTATTGGGAGGAGTGGAAGGGAGCACCTTTCTACTTTTGTCATTAAAATATTAAAGCGTAAGTGAACGTAATAGGAATTACTATTTGCAGGTTCCATCGTTATGCTCTTCAGCCTTCCCACGCGTACCTACGAACATAGGCTTCTCAAAAGGCGAGAAAACGAAGTGAAAGGAAGGCAAAGCACCGCAACATTTTATTGAGTGATAGTGTCCACTGTTAATCTATATCGTTGAAAATGCCCGAGGAGAAAATCGAGGCTTTAGAGTATTCCTGATCATATTTTGAATCTCGTATTGTATCGAACCATCAACAGTACCTTACACTTCTTTTTTGGTGCTGCAAAAGCCGTTCAGCGGAAACGAAACATGGTTCTGTGTTCCAATGCGGCCCTACAATATGCAAGAAACCGTATTGAAAAAGGACGGTCGCTCTGAAGGACCCTCCTTGTTTCTGCATGGACTGCGCAGAGCCTCGTAGCCATAGAGGCGGCGGGATTCCCTTAACCTGCGGGGCTTCAGGACACTGCTTCGTAGATGGTAACGAGTACATGGGCCGAAACAGCACTTGGTTTTTGGCTGAAGGACGGCTGAGCCTGGATCGGAGCCGTCAATGCTGTCAGAGAGGCGTTGAAAAGGAGAGAGCAAGCAAGTGAGGCTGACACGTGATTATAAGAACTCCTACGTTTGATCACTGCTGAGAACACTTCGGTTTTTATTAGCAACTCATCATGCACACGCAACACCTTTCAATTGATTCAAAATTTCGAGCGAGGACCGACGGCATGGCGTATACTAGACCGAAACTAAATAGAGCTGAGTGTCTCTGATTGTGTCAGCGACAGCCGAGAGATGCGTACCTAATGCATTTCAAGAGGTTTCAATGAATTTCCTAGCAGTAATGTACAAAGAATCCTGTTTCAAGTGAAGAAAAAACCCCTCGACTTTTCCTCGACGCAGATTCTCTTCCATTTTTTTTTTTTTTTTTTCTCTTTAAGTAGGAACTTTTCGAAACAGATCAGGTAGCCATTTGGAAGAGCAAACCTTCTACTTTCCAAAACAATCCACATGTTCCCAAACAATCGAGAATTAAGAAAGTTAATGTCTTAGAAAGACCAAAAATCAGCATGGAAATTTTGATGTCCTCGACGTTTACTCGACGTGGAAAATCTAACTGAACAGGGCATCTTCAAAACAACTTCAGCGATGGTTAGAAACTGCAATCGAAGCTCTTTCGAAGCACACCTTCAACGCTCCAAAAGATTAAGTTTCGAGAAAGTTATTAAGGTTTGAAACATAAGGGGAGGAGGCGAATTTTCATGAAAACTCGCTCCACCGCGAGAGCCGCGCCGCAGCCGCGCGAGGAAATAGCTGCCCCTTTAAATTCAAGAACTCTCTCATTGTTACTGCTATTTATCATTTTTTTCTTATTTTTCATTCGTTTTTTTCTTTCTGTCGTGTGTGTATGCGCGTAGAATGTCCCGTGTGTCACAATGGTACATTGTTTTTTGCAGGAACTTTACGTGAGTCGTGGTTTTCGCGCTATTGTCGCCGAGTGAAGGTGGGTTCTCCATTCCTATTCATCATTTCTTCTCATTGCTGTCAATGTTTCGTTCTGTTCTGTGTGTGTACATGTAGAGTCAGTGTCCTTACAATTGTATGTTGTCTTTTTTTTTGCAGGATCTTTGTGTGAATCGTGATTGAGAGGGGTGCCATATTGAGACCCCGTTTCACGGAGGGGGTCGTACCGAGACTACCCGTTTCAGAGGGGGGTCGTACCAGAATTGGGTTTTCCTCGACACGATTTTCACCCTGCTCTGCGTCAAGCATCACGCGTCTTCTTCCCTCCCTTGCTCCGCACTCTCAGTCCCTCCCTCTCTCTCTCTACCCCTCTCCCTTCCTGCTTTCACCACCTCCCCTCTACCGCCCGCCGACTCCGTCTGCCCCGGCAGCACCATGTAGAATGAGGATGTGCGCTCGTTTGGTGTTTTTGTAGCCATTGTGGGTGTTATCACAATCATCACATCAGGTCAACATGAATTAGACCTTACTCTTTAAAACGGGTCGTTCCCTCTTAGCCTCTCCTCCTCCACCTCCCCCTCCCCTCCTTTCCGGCGCATGACAGCGTCATGACTCCCTCATCCTTTCTCCTTTTTCCCTCTTTCCTCTCTTCTCTTCCCCTCCCTTCCAGCCTCCCCTTCCTGCCCCCTTCCCCCTCCACCCTCCCCCCTCCCCGCTCATCCGGCTGCCACGGCAGCACCATGTAGAATGAGACTGAGTGTGCTCGATCGGTGTTTATATAGCCGCTGTGGGTGTTATCATGATCATGACATCAACATCTCGAAGTGTTGCCCTTCGTACTCCCTGGTTTTGTGAGCGGTTGGTCCGGACGGACAGAACGACACACGCACACACACACACCGACAAACCGACACACCAAAGTTCTGGTTTATATAATGAAGTGATCACTCAAAATCTGCTTGAACGACCTGAGGCGGCGCGCCGCAAAATCGCCCCGGTCCCACGTGGCCAAAAAGGCCAAAACTCGCGTTGTCGTCAAGCGTGTTAAAAGAAGGGCTTGCTCACCTTCGTAATGGGGCTGTGCTAAGCCAATGATAGACTAAGCGCTAGAGGAGAGTATGAGGCGAGAGAGCGCGGCAGATGAGAGGGCGCCAGACAACATCTACTGCGGGAACATTACAGCTGCTGCAGCTAACTTTGCAAGGCGCCATTGTCGGGCTACCTCCATGCACGGGAGCGCCAATAGAGCGAGAGTGCATTGGGGTGGTATTATAGTACTTACATGTTTGCGCCACATGATGTAGTCACTCGGCTGCCAAGGAAGCCAGGGGCGCTTTCACGACGAAAGGTGCGCTGGTTGCTGAGCAGGACTTCGAAAGCACTCCGCCCCAAAAGCGATCCGCCTAGTTGGTGATTTGGACGAGCTGCGTTGCCAGCAGCGGCACAACTGGAGCAACTCGACTGGAGCATGGATTGGCATGGTGTCACCAAACGCGTTGCGGTAAACTCGTCCATACGTCCGCCTTCTTAGCCGCTGCCCGTCCTTGAGCGAAGATCAACGGCCAATCAAGGGGGTGGAGGTCCGCTTGTGGTGTTTTCTTGATGAATTTCTCTCTTTTTCCAGCCGATGGCGTACCATTGAGCACCCACGATCCCTTGTAAACCCCTGTGGAACCTATCGGAATCGCTGCCTTCAAGCTCCTCACACCATAAACCACATCGCACAGTAAGCTGCAGTGATGCTGGAGAACCGGCTAACATGTAGTGTAGCAAAGTGTCATTATGGACTGCCTTAGCTGATATCTTATACGTTGTTCAGCATTGAAACCTAAAGTGTTGTGTGCGGAGCTGAACTGGTATCACAATAATTAAGGATTTTACCAGTACCTCAGCAAAAGTATGATTGAATTCTCATGAGATACACTATATAAGTGGAGGATTATCAAATGGACTCTTTGTCCGTCACTTCGTTTCCAGGTTACGTCGGAAAGAAACCTGCCATTGTTTATGCTTCATCGAGCACGTCAGTGCCCCTCCCATCAAAGCCATTTTCTCTCAGGCCGAGTGGCTTTCAGGCCGCCGTACCTTTATTCAGGTGCCCATTTCTTCCCATGTTTTCGAAATCACTGATAAAACTGGCATATTTTTCCATTGAAGTAGTGAAATCCTTCGCTATATTCAACGATTGTTTTATCTGTTTTACCTGCTATTCGTACTGAAAGTTCGTGACTTCCTTTACAATTCCAGTATTTTGGCCCTATGGGAGACTTGAAAGACCTACAAAGCCAAAAAGGTCATAAAGGCCTGTTTGGACCCATGCTCGAGCATTTTAGA
>MU869531.1:4230-14748 GCA_036418205.1 Ostertagia ostertagi | reverse complement strand
ATATAGATCTAGTGTTTGTTTGGATCTTTCTGCTTTAAAATAATCAAGTTTGTAAATATATATTGCCTATGTCATTGCAGAGGAGAAACATTTCACAAAATGGCTGACGAATTAGCTCGAGTACAGCAGTATGAATATCGACAGGGGGGTCTGCTAATTACTGTATTTATTGCTGGCCTTTATGCGAGTGATGTCAACACAAATGTCTGATGTCTTTTTCAGAACTCCAACTTGGTGTTGCAAGTGGACTATAATCTTACCGATCGACGTGGTCGCGAAGAGCCCACTGGTGAAGTTCTACCACTTTCTGACCGTGTCCTGAAGGGCATGAAGATGGGTGATAAGTATATGCGCACGAAAGCACCTATTCAGGAGCAAAAGAAAAAACGGTTCGTTGCTCATGAGATTGTATGAGTTCTCAGTGTGATCATGTTTCTTCAGAAAGAAGAAGACGGAGGAGGAAGATTTCCGTCTTATGTCAAAATCTGTCATAGGAGATAACACCGAGCTCATGGGAAGCTATAAACCACGCACACAGGAAACTAAGCAAACCTATGAAGTAATTCTTGCTTTCATACAGGAAGCCATTGGAGATCAAGTGAGTTCATTCGCCGTTTAATCAGTGTGTTGGCCACTATTCAATTTTGAGTTTTAGCCGCGTGATATCCTTTGTGGTGCAGCAGACGAGGTTCTAGCAGTGCTAAAGTCGGACAAAGTTAGGGAGAAAGAAAAGAAAAAAGAGGTATTTTTATAGTTTTCCCAATTAAATTGAATTATCAGTAAAACATACTTCTAGGTGGAATTACTCCTTGGTCCTTTGACCGACGAAAGAACTGCAGTGCTTATCAACCTGGCTCGAAAAATAACTGATTTCTCCATGGAGGATGAACATAAAATGGAAATGGTAACTCATTTGGCCTCCCAACTTACTCTCCCAATGTGTTGGATGCCTAAGCAGCATTTTCAGGATGAGCTTGACGAAAACGAGGGTGTCAATGTGCACTTTGACGAGTCAGATGAAGAGCAAGATGCTGTTATCGATGAAATTAAAAGTGATTTTATTTTTCCTTCATTTCTGTAGGAATTTGATTCAGCGTTTTTCCCCATAACGTGGCTTGCGTCTGGACCTGAAATTTGCATCACATTATTCAATTAGCTAGATGTCTGGCAACGTAATGGCTTAATCGCTCGCGCCTCAGAAGAGCATTTTGGGATTTCCTGGAGAAGCGGGAGAGCTTCTCAGTTTTCTCAGGAAATTGGTTGAGAGCACAATACGTTAAATCAAACGTCCTTGAGGGAACAAATGACATTGCAGATGTCGACGAAAGCTCCAGCGATGATGAAGGCGGGGAAGAGGCTGAACATAACGAAACCCTCCGAGGTGGAGGTTTCAATGAAGTGAGTTGTGGTTCCGAACAACTCTGCACCTCTTCCCATTCGCAGCATCTGTCTCCTGATTTGATATTATTCAGGAAGAAGAAAGAACTAAGAAAGATGTTCTTCATCCTCGAGATATTGATGCTCATTGGATTCAACGCTCCTTAGCAAAGTTTTTCAACGATCCCAATTGTAGCTCAGCAAAAAGTAACGGAAGTTTTAAGTATCTTGAAGGTTCGTTCTTTTTTATTATCAATGTCTTTATCTATAAATGCTAATTTGTTCCTTACCAAACACATCAGTGGTTTAATATTGAGTGGTTAACAATTTCAGTGTTATTTTACGAGTTTCAGGATTCAGCAGACGATCGCGAGTGTGAGAACAAGCTGGTTCTTCTGCTTGGCTTCGATCACTTTGACTTCATCCGTATTCTGCGGCAACACCGACACATGGTTCTATACTGTACTTTACTGAAACAAGCTCAAGATGAAGAAAGAGTCAAGGTTGTCACAGTATATTCTCCTCAGCGCCAGTCTTCTTATTGCCTATGTTCAGATTGAAGAAGAAATGAAAATGAAGCCCGAACTGCACCACGTCTTGGCTCAGCTTCTTGAAACAGACGAAACTGATATTGTTGAGGTAACGTGACTAGCACACTCTGCCTTTTTGGATGTTAGATACCCAAAATTACATGTCCATTCTTTAGACTGAACGGGCTAAACGTGAAAAGACAGCACAAAGGAGAGCAGCGGCTGCTGCTGGAGAAGAAGCTGTAGCTGCCGGTCAATGGTTGGCAGCCAGAAAAGTTCTCGATCTCGAAGATCTTACGTTTTCTCAAGGAAGCCATCTAATGAGCAACAAAAGGTGAGGGAATCGCATCTCAGTTCTTGTCTATCAAGTGTATATAAGAGTTCACTCAAAATAGGGTCTCCGATGGTTACGATCAACATCAACTGATACACTAATCCTTGAACTTTCAGATTGTGAAAAGAAAAGTTATGAAGAAATCCACGTACCTGCATTGAAACCGAAACCGTTTGCAGAAGGAGAGGTAAGCCCTTTCCTAATAGTCTTGTAAGAATCATTTTATTATTTGCTTTCGTTCAGAAATTAATCGACATAAGCGAACTGCCGAAATGGGTACAACCAGCTTTTGAAGGGCTTCAAGTCTTTGAATCGTATTCAGTCACGTCTTTGTGAGAGTGCACTGAACAGCGATGAACATCTTCTTCTTTGTGCACCAACTGTAAGTGATTTCAAACGTTTTGTGCACTATCGTTCTACTATTTTCCATCTCTTCAGGGAGCAGGTAAAACAAACGTCGCATTGCTGACCATTCTCCACGAGATTGGAAAGCATCTGAACGAAGATGGCAGCGTAAAGCTGGACGAGTTCAAATGCATATACATTGCTCCCATGAAATCTCTTGTGCAAGAAATGGTTGGAAATTTCACGAAAAGACTGGCACCATTCGGAATAACTGTAAGGCGTTCAAATTGATAATGATACCGAAGTGTGCTTACTGGAAGAATTCGAAAATTTAGGTTGGGGAAATGACAGGAGATGCGCAGATGAGCAAAGAGCAGTTCATGGCAACTCAAGTCATAGTATGTACTCCAGAAAAGTACGACATCGTTTCTAGGAAAGGTATGCTAGCTACCTGTTAGGCGTATCTAGGCTTTGCAGCAAAATGAATCTGTCTCAGGTGGTGAACGTGCATACAGTCAGCTGGTGCGGTTAGTGATTATTGACGAAATTCATTTGCTCCATGATGATCGTGGGCCTGTTCTTGAAGCGATTGTCGTTCAGGTACTATTTTTCGTCCGTTATGCTTCCAATCGATGCGGTGAACCAGTTCTTTGCAGAACTCTTCGCCAGGTTGAACAGACACATGATGACTGTCGTCTCGTTGGTCTCTCGGCGACCCTCCCTAATTATCAAGATGTTGGAACTTTTCTTCGTGTTAAACCAGAACATCTTTATTACTTTGACAACAGCTATCGACCTGTACCGTTGGAGCAGCAGTACATAGGTATTCAGTACTTCTTACACCCTGGTGAGAACTCATTTACGGAATGTTTCTTATAGGAGTCACTGAGAAGAAAGCCCTCAAACGTTTCCAAGCGATGAATGAGGTGGTGTATGATAAAATTATGGAGCACGCCGGCAAAAGTCAGGTTGGTTATTTTCTAAGATATCGCTGCATGTTGTGTCTTCTGTATGCTTATATTTCTATAACCCCGCATTCTAGGTACTCATTTTCGTCCACTCTCGTAAGGAAACGGCTAAAACAGCGAAGGCAATTCGTGATGCATGTCTTGAAAAGGACACGCTTAGCGCATTCATGCGCGAAGGCAGTGCTAGTACCGAAATTCTTCGTACTGAGGCTGAACAAGTAGGTTATTTATTAACTTGCTTGTGGCGTTTCAAATAGGTGCACATTAAAAATTCCTCTCTGTTCAGGTAAAGAATCATGAATTGAAAGATTTACTTCCATATGGATTTGCTATTCATCATGCCGGAATGAACAGACTCGATCGTACACTCGTTGAGGATCTATTTGCCGACAAGCACATTCAGGTCTCCTATTTATTTTTTGTTTTGTTAAATAGCTAAATTATGGACTGCTCCAATATTCTCTGAATGACGTTGTGGAAATGATTTTCTAGTCTGTGCTTCTTATTTTATCACTGAATGTTTGAGAGCATGTTGTGGCCAAATTCCTTCATCAGCTTTTCGATTCCAAAGTGCACGATATTTGCTTGTAATATGGTGGACGTGGAAGGAGCCCTTGTGTAGAAAACAGCAAACGTCAAACCCTCCTCAAAAACTTACCAATCATGCAATTCGGACAATTTCAGGTGTTATTCTCCACCGCTACTCTAGCTTGGGGAGTGAACTTGCCAGCGCATACCGTGATCATAAAAGGCACGCAAATATATAGTCCAGAGAAAGGGCGCTGGACCGAACTTGGTGCCCTGGATGTCATGCAGGTACGTTGTGATATATGAAACATGTTGTGCTTTGTTTCGTCGCATATCCCATTTTTTAGATGCTTGGTCGTGCTGGTCGTCCACAGTATGATTCCAAGGGCAAAGGAATTCTGATTACGAACCATTCGGAATTGCAGTTTTATCTTTCCCTAATGAACCAGCAGGTTTGTGGATTCGCCCATTTCTTTTTAAGATTTTGTTGCTATTATTTCAGGTAATTTTTATGATGATTTTTTAAGCTTCCTGTGGAAAGCCAGATGATAGCCAGGTTGCCGGACATGCTTAATGCCGAAGTAGTTCTTGGTACAATCAGTAGTGTCAGTGACGCCATGTCATGGTTGGGCTATACGTATCTTTATATCCGAATGTTGAAATCTCCGGTGTTGTACGGTATACCCCTCGAACAAGCGGTATGTTCCTTGAGAGTATTACTTCCTAATGTTTTCAATGAATTTGATTATAATGTTCGAATGTCTTTAATTAATTACCCTGATGGTTTTCAAAGTGGAAACATAATTGTGCAAACTTTCTTCTAAAAATCCTTACTTTGGTGACTTTTTTTCCTACACGGCGGTGCAAGATTAGTAAGTCGAGGTACACCGTACGGAATCCTTTTCAGAAATCTGACCCTCTACTTGAACAACGTCGTGCGGATCTTATACATACGTCGTGCTTGCAACTTGATAAAGGCAATTTGGTGAAGTACGACAAGAAGAGTGGTTTGATCCAGGTAAGCATAGTAGCTCTGTGCTGGCGGCGAGCGCTTTATCGTGGTTTTAATCGCTTTTAGTGGTTCAGTATAGCATCCGATTTCATCAGCTATTTAGGCAACTGAATTAGGGCGGATCGCGTCTCATTACTACTGCACGTATGAGTCTATGCAAACGTATAACCAACTTTTGAAACCAACAGCAACGGAAATTGACTTGTTCCGCATTTTCTCGTTGTCCAGTGAATTCAAAAATATCATGTCGTGAGTCATCAAGTCTTGATTCGAACTTCTACTTTCTTAGCGGTAAGGATCTACTGAGCTGCAGTACAAAATAATGCACTGTTAAGGTTCGAGAGGAAGAGAAGCTTGAGCTCCAAAAGTTGGCTGAACATGTTCCCATTCCCATCAAAGAAAGCCTTGATGAGAGTAGTGCTAAAACCAATGTTCTCCTTCAGGTGGCTTCATTGTCAATCTTTTGTTTGCTTTGTTTCAAATTTGATATGCTCTTTTCTTTATTCAAAATGTACAACTTTCAGGCCTATATTTCGCAATTGAAACTAGATGGCTTCGCTTTGCAATCTGACATGGTGTTCATTGCACAATCTGCAGGCCGTCTATTCAGAGCGTTGTACGAAATAGTTCTATGGCGAGGCTGGGCAGCTTTGGCACTGGTTCGTAAAGCTTTTTGGCGATTCTGTCAACTTTTCCATTTTGATCGTCTCGTACATGTACGCTTTAGAAAGTGTTGAGTTTGTGCAAGATGGTCACAGCACGTCAATGGCAATCTCTTAATCCTCTTCACCAATTCAAGAAAATTCCTACAGAAGTGCGTGTGTAGTTCTTTTTCCTTTTTCTTCCTTGTTCGTCTCAGAAGACTAATAGGCACCGATTTTCTCTTTACACTGCAACAACTTCGTATCAGATTGTGCGCAGCATTGACAAGAGAAATTATTCATTCGAGCGTCTTTATGATTTGGATCAGCATCAACTTGGAGAGCTTATTCGCATGCCGAAAATGGGGAAACCATTGTACAAATTCATTAGACAGGTAGGTTCGTTATATAGTGAGAATGTTGCAGGTTGTTTTTTTACGCTCACCTTCGCATTTTACGTTTGCCTTTTAGTTCCCGAAACTAGAAATGACTACACTCATCCAGCCGATAACAAGAACTACTCTCCGTATCGAATTGACGATCACTCCAGATTTTCAATGGGATGAAAAGTGAGTACCATTTGGCTATACCTGCTTGTTTATGGATTAATGCTAGTTGACAATCTTAAGGGTACATGGTAGCGCGGAAGGATTCTGGATTTTTGTTGAAGATGTAGATGGTGAACTTATTCTCCATCATGAATATTTTCTACTCAAGCAGTAAGTTTCTCGTCTCTTGTTTTGAATTCTTCTCTTTTGTCTTTCACCATATTATCCAATCAGTGTCAAAAAATATGCGTGGCAAACCTACTTAGTACATTTGTTGCGTATCTAGGAAGTTTTGCACAGAGGAGCATGTGGTGAAGATGTTTGTCCCTGTATTTGATCCGTTGCCGCCACTTTATTTCGTAAGAATCGTTTCGGATAGATGGCTCGGATCTGAGACAGTGAGTTTTTCGTTCACTTTTTCCTTCGCTCAAAAATTCACTCACAACTATAGGTTTTTTGTTCAGGTGTTGCCTATTTCATTCCGTCACCTTGTACTACCAGAAAAGTATCCTCCCCCAACGGAACTGCTCGATCTGCAGCCTCTTCCAATATCTGCGCTAAACAACAAGCAGTTTGAAGCTGTATTCCAGGCAAAGGAAATTAAAATATTCAATCCAATACAAACACAAGGTATATCTGTGCTGATAGCTGATACTGCAGAAGCAAATGTGTGTTAGTAATTCTGCCATTTTCATCACCATTTGCAGTTTTCCGAACCGTTTACGAGAGTAACGATAATGTGCTGATAGCCGCTCCAAATGGCTCAGGAAAAACAGCCTGTGCTGAGCTTGCCATTCTCCGCCACTTTGAGAATCATCCGGACGCTAAGTGTGTTTATGTCACTCCAATGGAAGATATGGCAACCAAGGTTGGTGTCTGTTTTGACAAAGAAGTTCCTCGAAGATGAGCGGTATGGTCCAACTGACATCCAAGAAACAAAGTTTCTTTGAATTTTTTTTTGTCGTATGCTCTCATGTTTTTTGCAAAGACCACGTGCTATCCTGGGCTAAGTGTTAGTCTTGCTGCGCACATGAGCGTCCCATTTGCTCAAACGGTTCACTATTGTGGAACTTTTATACCGTATTTTCGAGGTAATCATGTACTTGACTGGAAATTCAAGGCGTGGTCACTTCTCATATCTCCATCTTATTAAATCGTTTCTCAGGATTTTCTGTTTAACATTTTTCACTAAGATTTTCAATGACTGGCAAGATCGTATCGGTATGGCACTCGATCGAACGGTGGTCCTTCTCACTGGCGAACCATCAACCGACTTGAAACTACTCCAGCGTGGCAAGCTTATTATAGCTACTCCGGAAAGGTACGCAAGGAAATGTGTGCGTTTACTCACATATGTACTGTTTATGTCAGGATTTTTATAGATGGGACAACGTTTCTCGTCGATGGAAGCAAAGAAAGAATGTACAAGCTGTGAAACTGTTCGTCGTCGATGATCTGCATATGATCGGTGGAACGATTGGGGTGAGTTTCCAATTTACCATGTCTTCTTATCATCTGATGATAATAATTTCAGCTATTTATTGGAGTCATCATGCCTCTCGAATGCGGTAACACATTCGGCTCTAGTTGGACACAACTGTTCGCATTGTCGGTCTATCATCATCATTGACCAATGCACGCGACGTTGGTGCTTGGCTTGGCTGCTCGGCAGCTGCAACATTCAATTTCCTTCCAAATACTCGACCTGTACCGTTGGAACTTTATATCCAGGTATCCATGGCAAAACCACTCCATGATTTCCAAGGAAAAGGAGCACTTTAATCTTAGAGTTGTTTACACTTTATTTTTAGTAACTTTTCCTTGTGTAATTGGTTTTCATTTGAGGGTTTCAATTTGTCTCACACTGCTTCACGTTTGGCTGCTATGGTCCGCCCTGTATATCAGGCCATCAGTCGTCATGCAGGAAAGCTGAATCCAAAACCGGCTCTTGTATGTTTTGAGAAGATCTTTTTTAAGGTTTTGATAATTTTCCTGGACAACCGATATTTCAGGTATTTGTTCCTGGGCGACGTCAGTCTCGATCAACCGCGATTGACCTACTAACCATGGCCCATGCAGACGGTTCTCCTCAACGTTTTCTGCATATTAGCGAGAAGGACGAGACTTTCCGCAAACTTCTGGATTCCTTACAGGTTGGAGTCATTACGTACAGATGACTGTGAACTTGTGGCTCATACTGTTTTTGCTCAGGATCAAACTCTCCGAGAGACGCTATTGTGCGGTGTTGGATTTTTGCATGAAGGAACGCATGCCAAGGATTTCCAAATTGTCGAGAAACTGTTCAGTAGCGGTGCCATTCAGGTTAGTGCAGAAATCAGTCGTTCTTCTATCTTGCAAAAATTAACTTATTCAGGTCTGCATTGTACCACGTACGATGTGCTACCAAGTTAGTATGTTCGCGTACCTTGTTGTTATCATGGATACTCAGTTTTATAATGGAAAGTACCATGTATACGAGGACTACCCCATCGGAGACGTTCTGCATATGGTTGGACTAGCAAACAGACCGGGACGGGATCCTGATGGTGAGCTTTTGGAGGTCTTTCGAGAGCATGGTGCACGAAATTCGTTGTTTCTATATTGTACGTTCTTCTTTGAGTGATACCCCGAAGGTTGTAGTCCTCTTTTGGCTACCTCTTTTTCGAAATCTTCCTCAGCAGCCTGCCTCATGCGTTTGCTCACGCAGTTCTACCAATTTTATGAATCGGGCGACTGCGTGAAGTGAGCAGTCAGTTTACGTTGGCGTTTCCTCGAGTGGTGATGACGTGCCATTGCGGATACTTGAGTAGTAAACATTGATGAAAAGAAATAACTCCTCCCTCCATGTGTCGTTCACACTGCCTTTCTACCTCTCAGTCATCTAACGGTTAATAAAACAAGCTTCCAGTTCAGTTTCTGTTTTCTGAGGAATCTTGTGATCACCGCTTCCTTTACCAGGTTTCAAGAAGGAAGTATCCTCATTAACGTTATCGCTGTCATTCTTACGTATTGCAATGTCTTTCTTCTGCGTTCGTGTCGCCACCATTATTGTTAGCTGTTTCACATACAGCTTCTAGCGATGGTTGATGGACTTATGCGCGCCTTTCTGCTTTTTCCTTCTGACCTATGACTTATGATTCGCCAGTAAAGGTCCAAAGGTTAATCAAGCTTTTCGAAACTCCACTCATTTGATAACCTAGGTCTCTATGCTTGTTTGTCATCGGGTACATGTGAAATGTCATTGGAGGGAAACAGTCTTGTCAGGACACTGCTCAGAGTTTCTGAAAGCGAATTAAGCCTTTGATTACGTTTTTGGCGAAGACTCATGGTCCTTGTGCCTGTTCGCTTCCTTCTTTCAATGTCCATTCAGTTCCACTTTTCAGGCATGCTTATCTTATCTGGACCTCTTAACCTCTTGACTATCAGATTAAAGTGAATGGCTCGCGGAGAGCTGCATTGACACAAATATATTCAATTTATAGGCTTACGCATTGCCTTCCTTAAATCGTCTCAAACAACACGCATCATCAACCGCTCATTCCACTGGTTTCATTTTTGTAATGAAAGAAGTTTCTCCAAATGAAGTGGGGATAAATCCTATGGGAACGAGTGGGAAAGTTATATGGGTGATTAAGTAGAAGACTTACCCTTTGAGATGATATGTAACGCTTTAGAGGAAGTGTCACACAGCTGCTGGGAGTTCGTTTCGGCGCCTTATCAAAGGTGTGATAAGGCGGCGGAACGAACTTCCAGAACTCATTATCACCTGTGCTTCAGATGTGACAGGTGTATAACCAGTCTTTCAATTTTCACGTTGGTTCGATTTCAAAAAAATTTAATGACCCCTTCCCTTGGACAGTCCCTGGGTGGGGCTGTTAGATTCAGAAAACTATCGCGATTGTGTAGTATTTGAAACCCTTTTTTGTTATGAAGTATGAGGTCATATTCCGTAGAAATGCGCAATTCTCCCTGTGTCGTAGTTCCCTTAAAATAAGAAACTGTGGGAGTAGTAGGAAAATTTGTGAACTCCAAATTGTTCACTCTCTAAAAGTACTCAAACTTTTGCGAATGTTCATTCCTTCAGGCGAACGTCCCCTTGATACGTTTTTCGTGCAATCGCAAGTTTTTGAGCTTTGAACTGTTAGATCCTTAACCGAAATTATCTTTTTGCTATTCTTAACCTCTGTAGAAAACTAATAGAACGTTAGAGCTTCCTAGCGAAGGCCTGAACTTAT
>MU869530.1:0-34692 GCA_036418205.1 Ostertagia ostertagi | reverse complement strand
AGGTGGCAGTATCTCAATTCTATTCTGGAATTACTTTGAGAAAGTTACAAACAACCTCCTAAAGTTTGTTTGTTCCATCAAGCTACTATGCGTTTTTACGTACAGAATGTCTTGGTCCTCATAATTTTGGCCTACCCTGTATATACAACACACCAGAGAGGAGTAGAGTACGTTACTACGATAGTAGGATATGTAGTAGTAGAGATGGAGATCAGGATAGTCGTAAATTGGGATGGTGCGAAGACATTGGCTACGTATCAGTTTGAATCGTTGAAAAGTTGAGATTAAACCACGTTCATACTCGCGATCTCGGGGGCAGGATAGTACACATTAATGAATAAGATATGCGTTGACGGGGAACAGAACAGTAGTAGATCAGGATAGCAGGAGTGTAGGATAGTGCGCTCATAAGATTAAATACGTATAGATTGAGATCGCTGGAAAGTAGTAGATTACGATATTACGGTAGGATAGTAGTGGAGTAAGAGATTAGAATAGCACTAGATTAGGATAGTGCGCTGAGGTTAGTACGTATTGGTCGATCCGCCTGAAGACGCCCAACTACTCTCTAGCGATCCCATTCGGCACGTATCAAACCTGATCAGTTTTTTAGTTTAGTTTAGTTTAGTTTAGTTTAGTTTAGTTTAGTTTAGATCAGCGCAACATCCTACTCTGCTGCTACCCCAATGTCCTATCGCTTACTATGCTAATCTCCCAAGTCGCGAACTATGAACGCAGCAATAGGATTTCTCAAGAATCGATCGAGAATTGATGTCATATCATGCTCCACTACTGTTCATATATCTTATCGCCTACTATCCTGTTCTCCTGAGTCGTAAACTTAATGCGGCCATAGGGTGATTGACGGTATCAACAAGTTGTGGGAAAACCGAAATGGTTCAAAGTCCGTATTGCTCTACTTTGCCGATAGCCATTCTGCTCTTGATAGGCACGGCCTCTCCATCGCCGCTTTTCGGCTTCCTTCTAGAATTCTGAATTCACATGAAGTGCTGCTCTTCGCACCCTCTACGACCACTGTAATCAACGTGTTATGGGGCTGATGGGCTCGGGAAAAATCAGTTTGTTGAGAACCCAGCGTCCCTAGCATCTGTGTTGCGCTCTGCGCATAATGATGACCTCCTAATACACTAGTGCCCCGTTCCTATTGTTCTTTGGAGAGCAAATCCCCACTAAATGGCCTCAATTAAACAGCATCGCATCACGCCTCTTTTCTACCTTTTTGAAAGTTTTTCTTTGTATCGGAGTTTGAGCACTTTGCCAACGGATAAATGTAGCCAAAAAGCACCGATGCCGTCCACACCGAAAAAGCATTTTGATGTACAGAATCTTCCTGAAAACAGTGTTGTTAGTTGTGGCCACGGTCATACAAGACATTATGATATATTTACAGGCACTTACGTTAAGTTGTGTAAGTGAAGCTAGAAAGGACAAGGCGATCGGTGTGGGTAGTGCCCGAAAGATGACACAGGTCCAGTTACGTGAGACAGCTGCTTCGAACGGGATGAAGTAAGAGAGAATTATATGTCAGGCTAAGAAATAATGAGACGTGCTCCGTTGTATCAAAATCGGAAAATGAAAGGCTTTGATTAGATTTGATATCGGCTAGTATGGTTTAAAGAGCATATCGACTGGTATCAGGAGGTTATGGTGATTGCCAACAAGTTCATCTTTGAGAGGAGAGGGGTTGTGAAGACCTGAATGCTGAATTTGACAACATTATGCAAACAAAAATAATTCAAAATGGTCTTCATCTAGTTGCTAAACGTGCAGCGACCGTTGCTTTCCAAGGTCACGCTAGGAGCCAGCAGACTGCTAACAAAGAAGTAACTTCATCCCATGTTTTGGTTATCGTAGTCGATTTGGCGCCAAGTAAAATGTTTCACCTGTCATAACGATACACTGTCCGCTCAATTTGGCGCTTAGGACCAGGGTCGGTTCTATCGTTGTTATTTTACGACCCCCCTCCCCCAAGGTGGATTTGATACGACCCCCTATTCGACACCTCGACCACCATCATCGTCTCTATAGTACTTAATTCTGATACACCTCAACTCACCAAACCCCGCCCACTCTTTCCTCCAAAAATGCCGTCGAGCGGGAGGCATATAGTCACTCTGAAACGGTAAATATCCCCGAAAATTTCCTTCTACTTCCACCACTTCAACCCATTTTTTACCTATACTCCCACAACTTCCTTTTTTAGGGAAAGTGTATACGCCCGCTGACGGCAACTTTTTATCCTGCGCTCCTCCACTCGCCCAGCCTACTACCCACGTAATCTTAGTTTCACCTCAATCCCACACGTGCTTTCAAGCGACTAAAGTGGGTACGACCCCCCCCTCCAAGCTAAACCAAGTACGACCCCCCGATGGTACTTGTACGAATGTATGGTTGACCCTGCCTAGGACCACCACTGCGGCATCTTTAAAGCTGAGACATGTTGCGTCTCAAGCGCCAAATTGAGTGGCCATTTCACAATCATAGGTATTATTGATGGGACGTTCAACTTGAGTCATAAGTTCACCAAAACTACATTTTCTTTTCATCCGTCAAGATTAGGTTAGCGAATACTTCAGGAATAATATCAGTATGAGAAATTGAATGCTGAGTAAGCGGGCCGTACTAACCAACTTCTGGAAATGTACCAGTTATTGTCGACGCAGTAGCGACAGCTCAGCAAATATGCATGCCGCATATCGTGACACTGGCCACGACCTTTCCTTCGTCCATGTTATGCGCCGACAGCCTCCTGTCGGCTGTTTACGGTTCGAATAGTGCAGCCGTCAGCTGCGCGGGAAACTACTCTGCTTCTGTGTCAAGCCAGCGCTTGACCAACAGTCGGTCGTCGTACTGTCGTCTCGCCGAGTGGTTGCACCTACGAAATGATTGGAACGACCGTCTTTGCGAAATCGTCACCAACAGATCTGTGAGCCTTCGCTGCCACTTATCACAGAAGCAGAGTAGCTTGTCAATAGTGCTCGTAGGTCCTCCTCTACCTTTTCTCTCTCTTCTCTCCATTGTGGTCATGTCATTCATAGATAGTATTTGTCGTAAGGTACTTATGTATAGTGTTCTGGTTCGTAGTGCGTTCCACGCATACTTATTAGCTCCATACAGCAGTTATAGTCATCAGCTACTAGTGCCAGGGAAATAGCCAGCACAGAACCGTCGCACGCACAGCGTGGTGAGCCCTTAGATTTGTGCGTGTCCACGGACACCCAGGACGCGACAGAAGTGGTGCATCGGGTCAAAATCATTGTCAACGAAGATCATCTTGGCTATTGTGATGGAGCCCTTTTAGTCACACCCGGAGTCCCACATCCACGTCATCACCCTTTCCCGCTTCGCATTTGAACGCCAACATGCTTCATTAACTATAGTTCGGCTACTTGTAGGTTCACATGCGCAACTCCAGCATGCTTGTGTGGGTAGCGGCCCACGACTGGTACTACTGCGTAAACGCCCATGCCTATTTTACTGTTACCAGTGACAGGGTACTCTTGGAACCTTGGCAATTGTAGGGGGCAGGGATCGAACCTGCTCAATACGCTGGGACCCGTATCAGGAAATGGGAGCCCTCATGTAGAGGCAGTGGATCTACAGCCTGTGAGGGCGATAGAGCAGGGTCAACCGTCACTTTCGAACATTTTCGAGATTTTTGCTAGCTAGCTTTTGCTAGCTCTCGAAGGGGACCAGTTGCGACCCCTATTTTTGTTAATGAGAGTGCTAGACATGAACCCGTTGCGCCACAAAGCGTCTGCGCCGCCGCCGCAGAAAGCGTCTGCGTTGCGGCGTCAGCCATGGAGCGCGGCGGGTATCACCCGGGCGCTAGAAGAACGGGACGCGGCGGAGAAAAAATTTTTAGAGGGGAATAACTTTCTTGGGACGTACTTTTTTGACTTGTTGGGGTAGATTTTGACTGTGCCTGTGGTGCGCTTTCAGAAAACTACAAGGATTGCCTAACTTTCCGGAAAGTTCTTCTGTTAGAAGTGGAAAACCCAAAATTCTAAGAAGGCGCACCTTCAAATTGGAAGGCCCATAATATCTTTCGTATGCGACCTTTTGGAAAGCTGTAAAAAGTTTTAGAAACTAAATACTTCTCTATCAAAACTGTATAAAAAGTTAAGTGACTGTTTCCTTTTTCAAAAAACCCGTTCGAACCTTTTCCGTGCAAAAGCGAGTTTTTGTGCTTTCAGCGGCCATAACTCGCTTCGTTTTCAATTCTGTGATCAATTTTTTTCACGGGGTGAAAGTACAGAATCTTCTCTTTCTGACAAGTACCAAGCTTTCTCTCAAAGCTTATTTTCTGAGAAAATCACACGTTCGAACATTTTGTTCTTATAGGTTTTTGAGCAGCACATGCGAGTTTTTGAGCTTTCAGCAATATCAACTTCCTTCGAAAGCTTATTGGGGAGGGACGAAGACATTTCTGAAGACTACGAGATTCACGCTTACTTATGTGTATTACAGTTCTCTAGAAGAAGCGTCCCCAAAAAATTAGGTCTTTGAAGAACTTTATTTTCAGCCCGAGAAGTCAAACCTTTAATATGGATGCATTCAACACTTCTTTGCTGCGTAGGAAAACACCGTAACTTGCCTGAAACTGCCTCTCTATGCATAAAAAATCAAATCTAATGCGGCCTGCACAAGCATGTCCCCTCGGATACGCCACGTCTGCGCCTGTGGCTGGCAGTCCTCGAACCTCTTCCGACCAAAATGCGACCCCCGCGTTCGATTAGTTTAAACGGACGGTTGACCCTGCGCCAGAGCCCTGCAGCTCATCTAGAGCATTGCAGGGCATTCAAGTCTTCGGTAAACCCAAGCCGTGCAGTCGCACACAAGATTGTGGCGTCAACGCTCTACTCGCTCTTCACGTTTCTTGCTTATTCGCAACCCCTTCTGCAGTCCCTTCTATCATGCGTCGCTTTTATGCTCTCTTGCAATTCAGGTTTAGCCGGAACTCCCTAGGTTGAGACCTAGTACCATTTGTTCCCCTCTATTCCCCTAGTTATCTTATTCATCTCTACTCCCTCCATCAACTCTCTAGTTCTCTGGCCTCTATTGACTGATCCTCGTCAGTGTTACTCCACTTCTCCTAGTTGTCAGCGATTTCACCTCGTCAAGTCGAGTTCGAAGATCCATTCGCGTTGTGTGTCGCCTACGACATTGATGTGCTGCTGGAAATGCTGGAATTGCTGGAATTTAGCAACATCTCTACATTTTGTCTTACAGGTAACGCTCGAGGATCACACTGGTCTATCCTGTATTCTATTTGATGAGTTCTATCTATTTAATGAGTAAAATTTCAAGTTCCTTTGATCCCGTCCTGTGAGCGATACGATGCACTTGACTTACCCCTGCATATCGGTGACGGCTCATGCACCGATGATGGGCATAAAAATATGTAAAAATATACATACTACCCATACAGAGACCCTCCGAAAGGAAGTGAATCGTAAAAATTTTCAAATCTGCGCAACACTCGGTTGGACTCTGGTTCCTGGTGTACTTGAAGGAATCCTTTCCGGTAAATCTTGCATTCTTCCCCAACACGCATACGTCGGTTGTGATCACTAGAGACAGCATACAAATCCTAACGC
Organism: Ostertagia ostertagi; assembly: GCA_036418205.1. Taxonomy (NCBI): domain Eukaryota; kingdom Metazoa; phylum Nematoda; class Chromadorea; order Rhabditida; family Trichostrongylidae; genus Ostertagia; species Ostertagia ostertagi. The sequence goes on along the minus strand of MU869530.1, from coordinate 29,071 downwards.
ACAAAGATACAATTTCCGGAGAGAAACAAACTCCCAAAATAACACTATGGACAATCGAAGGTAAGTGGCGCAGAGCTGTGGGCGGTGCATGGAGAGAAGTCCGCCTCGGGGCGGCAACGTATCAGGTGATGCAATGAAAGAATGGGGTTGAAGTGTGCGATTTTGGAGAGTGAAGACAAATCGGTACATAGAATAGGATGCAGTAGAAGTGTGAGATGTAAACGCAATAAGTCAAAAGGTCAGAAAGGTTCATAGTGACAGCACTCCAAGACCCAATTGCAAGCGTTCTTGTCGCAGCATTTGTTACAGATGTCCGGCGGTTTGAACACGTAGCAGCTGTTGTTTTTCAATTTTTTTTAGCAAAACAAACGCAACATTTTTGTTCTTTTCGTTCTTGTGGTGAACGAGAAGTCCCAAACTAGGGAATTATGGCTGAGATAAAAGCACGAGTTTTGCAAGAAGGATTTCTGTCACGCAGGTCGGGAAAATGGGAAAAACAGTGTGTACTTGTTGAATAAATGGAGGCGTTTGATCAAAAGTGTATAAAACGACCACAGATCAAGGATGCTGCTCAGATCACTTACGAATGGGAAAGTTTTACGTAGTTCTGGTACGGCAAGCTCTCAAGTGGTTGTGGCTTCCACTTTCTGTCCATATCCTAGCACGCTGGCGGCAATGATGTAAACGAGCGGTCATGAATTGGACCTAGGAGCAAAACGAGCAAGAGCAAGTTCATTTGATTTGATTTGATTTATTTTACGAGCAAGCCCGTTTGAATTTAATTCACTTTATGTAAATAACCACATACATGACGTGGGAACTTAAGCTGACTTGTGAAAATAAAAATGATAGTAACAAGGCAATAGTAATTATAAGCAACAACGGGAAACAGAAGAGAAAACAACAACAACAGAGGAATGAAAAAGTTATGATAAGTGTTGGGTCACTAGACTTTTGAAGTGCGCGTATGATTTTGGTGCCCCCGCCAGCCTCACAATTTTGTTGAATTCTAAGCCAGCGCGATGGCAAAAGAAATGGCTTCGATACCTAGATTTACATCGAGGGATAAAAACCTTGGTACTTCCGTCACGAGTACGAGGGTCCCCTGCAGAGAAAAGCTCATGTTTGTCGAGTGAAACCTTCCCAGCGAGAATCTTCTGAAGCAAGAATACGTCGTTTAATTTCCTTCTTTTTTCCAGCGTCTGCAGACCAAGAATTTTATTTCTAATAGCGCCGTTAGGTATTTTCGCATAGTCGTATCCATGGACTCTAATCATTAACTTTCTAGTGAAGTCATTTTGAACTTTTTCAAGTGCTTTAATCGAAATTTTTGTAAGGGAAATATATAGCAGTCCCATACTCGAGCAATGGACGAATATAGGTCTTAAAGGAAGCGATTACGATAGATCTCGAAGGGATCTAGAGGGGACGTGGGGGTCTCAATAGTACGCCAATGGCGAAAAAAGCAAAGAAATCCGTCGAAAATAAGCGAAATGGGACCCCTTTGATTGCCCTTTCATTTTCGACCATGGATGAGCGAAGGAAAAGAACGAAGTTGTTCGGACGTGTTAACCACGATAGCCGCCATCATGCCAACAAGCATAGCGTTTTGATTGATAAGGCAATACGTGGGCAAGTTGGAAGACACAGCCGCTAGAAGGGAAATGATCATTAAAAATGAAAAGCCAACAGCAAACAGTCCATCCAAATCATCAACAAAACTAGTGGGGGTCACATCGCATAGGGCGGGGCGTCGCGCGAGTCCTGCTCAGCAACCACAGCACCTTTCGCCGTGGGAGGACCAAACATCGCTCCCTTGGCAGCCAAGTAATTGCTCCGTGTGGCGCAGGTTCTCCCCCGATGCGAAAATTCCTTATCGTAATCGCTTCCTTTAAACGCACGTAGAAGAACCTCAGGATCACGACAGGCAAATGCCTTAAAGAAGTTATCATTGATAGCTTGCTAGCAATCATGTTGACATGGTCGTCGAAACTAAGGTCACGACAAATAATGAAACCTAAATCTGTGACTTTGTCTACGGTTAGCAGAACCTTGCCGTCTATGTGATAAGAATTATGGCAAGAAGGTGACTAGGATAGAATCAAAACCTTAGTTTTTCAACAGAAAGAGGGAGTCCTGAAGTCTTGGACCAAGTGCTAACAATATCTACAGCCTTTTGCAATTGAGCCGAGTCAGAATCAGAATCAATGACCTTGTAAACTTTAAGGTCGTCAGCAAAAATCTTACATTCTACTCCCACAGAAGTGATTAGTGAACTAAGTTCAAAGGTAAATATGTTGAATAGCAAGGTAGATAAGACTCGGCCTTGCGGGACGCCGCTAGTGACCTCTATACTTGCCGACAAGGAATTATTTACTCGAACTTGGAAGGTACGATTAGGAGAAAATTACGCAACCATTGAAGCAGAATACCATGGATACCAACACATTCGAGCTTGTAAAAAAGTTTACTGTGGGGAACTTTGTCGAAAGCTTTCATAAAATCAAAATAAACAACATGAACTTCTCTTTTTGCACCAATCCCCAATGTCCAATCGTTGAGGGCTCCTAGCATTTGGCTCACTGTAGATTTATATTTAACAAAGCCGTGTTGATTTGAGCTGATTATACCATGCTTCTCAAGATGATTTGCAACTCTTTTCTCGACAATCTTCTCAAACAAGCTGGCAATGACCGACGTGATACTAATTGGCCTGCAGTTAGCCGCTAATTCATAGGGTGGTTTTTTAGGTATGGGGGTAACGTACGAATGCTTCCAAATGAGTGGTACTTCACCCCTCATAAGAGAGAGGTTCATGATATGTTTGAGGGGACTCACAATAACACTGGAAACACGTTTCAAGAAATACAGAAAACCCCGTCAAGGGTGAGCGAAGATGAGCTAGGCCATTTTTCAATGCAGTCCAAAATTTCCTCTTCCTGAAACCAGACACATTGGTCCATTAATGGGAACCGAGCCAGCGAAGGAAACACAGAGTGGCTATGATCGGGGCCAGAGCCTGCATACACAGATCCAAAATGTTTCGCTAGTAAGTCGGCTTTTGATTGGTCAGAAAACGCGAGGTTACCCTCAGCACCACGATTCTTTGGTGGTTAACATCTTTTAGAAGGCCGTTTTGTTACAAGAATTGATCACCTTTTTTTCAACCCTCAAATTGCACCTCATGAGCTTCTTGAGAAAACGATTTCTCAAGGTTAAGTAATTATTCAGGTCATCATGTTCCTCAGATTCGGTTGCTCGCATCCAGGCCTGAGAGCATGTTTTTGAAAACCTATAGAGATATTCAGGGAAGGAAGGCCGATTTCCGAGAACCTCACAAACAGGAACGAACATTTCAATGGTATGCTTCAGGACAAAGATGAAGAGCTCATACATCTCGTGAACAGTATTGCAACACTGGAAGACTCAAACCAATCCACATTTGCAAGATAATTAGAGATTCGTATATAGTCGGCTTTAGCAAATTGCCTACGAAACGTTGGCAAGTGATTTCGTTTAGGGAAGCTTAAAAGAAATATAATCTTAAAATGGTCACTTGATCCTAGCGGAGGGCCTGTAAGCACGCCACTGGCTATGTCTGACCTGTTACAAAACAATAAGTCCAAGACGTGAGCACCACGAGTTGGTTTTTCAACTAATCGTTGCAAATTGTAACTTGTACATAAACGCGAAATAATGCCAGCGAGACCACCGGATTTGCAACCCACCTCGCTTCGCTAGTTGACCTCAGGCATATTAAAGTCCCCCATGGCTAAGAAGGGATGCTGACAAATCGAGAGGTCGGTTATCGCTTTAAAAAGCTGTTGAGTTGTATTATGAGAACAACCGGGGGCTCTATAAACTACTGCAATTCTACATAGTTCGGATAAAAGCGAGAAGTCACAACACAAAATTTCATAGGAGTCAATGATACTTTCCTTGAAGATGACTTGGTATGAAAATTCCTTTTTGGCAAGAATTGCGACACCACCGCCAACTTTACGAGGGCGGTCACAACGGATGAGACTGGGCCCTAGCCGCTGATCTCAAAGTACGAAGCTTGTCCCTTTCCGCCTGTGGAAGGGAGGGACGTATGTATGTTCCCCTGAAGGGGGAAGCCCTAAGGTTAGGGGCAAGACGCAGAGCTTCTTCTTTGAACTTAGTGCTCGGTAGAACCACCTTTAAAAGCCTGGGACGGTACTGTGAGCGCCTTCCCATACGGTAAATAGATAGAGGAACACATTCCACATGCAGGAAATTAGAGAGCATTCTCACACAGTTGAAATCGTGAGCGAGACGATCTGAAGGAAGAGAATCAAGGAATTCCGGCACACCAATGATCACCAAAGAACAAGCTTTTTTGAATCGCAGCAACTAATATGAGACTTTTTACCTGGAGAAGTGACTTGAGTTTCAGAATTAGAAATATCAACAATAGCCTGAGATTGAGGAGGCTGAGATAGAGATTGGCGAAGAAAATCGTTTTCCTTACGAAGCTTATGTACTACTTCTGTCAATTCCTTATTCACACTACAAAAATTTCGAGCCTCTCCTTAGCTTCGAGCAAGTATTACGATAAATCGTTTTTATATACGACGGAGTCGCGTCGTCGGAAATGAATTGATCAATAGCGGTCACCAGAGCACGCTCCTGTTCAGAGGCTTGGGGCGATCCGAAATCGACGAGGCCACGTTTGCGACCCTTAAATTTTGAAACCACAGAAAGAATGGAACACATAGTCGAAACTAACGAAGGGACCTAGAAAGGTGGCAAAGTGAACAAGCACGGCGCTCCCAGTCACAAGGAAGCTAGCACAGTACAGAAAACCGCAGTGAAGATCAAGACCGAAACGGTCGATGACGATCGATCTTTTAACGAAGAAATTACCTTCATTGCGCAATGTATTCAACAGCAGGGATAATTTAAAAAATTTGTGCTTGATTTCCTTTACTATTGTGGAGCTTCCAAGCTACTGACACGCCGTTTCGAGGAAAATGACGCTTTTCTACTCTAAACAATTTCAGATATTCAATAACTTTGTCCTACAACCTTTATTTCACTTCATTCCATGGCTAGGCAAGAGCTGAAATAATTTCAATTGACGGCGCTCGTCAAGAAATTTTAAAGTTTTCAACATTTGACCACTATCATAAGACGGTACAGAAGAAATAAAGATCTGAGTAGGACAAATATTTTATTAGTTCGTTCATATGAGTGCTGAATCTGGTCTTTGGAGGATCATAAGGGACACTGGTTCCCGAGTATCTTCTCGCGTAGCTGTTGCCCATTCGGAGAAATAAGGATCATCTGGAAATCAAATTCTTCTTCGGTCACAAGAAGTGTGTATGAAATTGTTGGCAAGTGTTGTTCATTTGAGCAGATCATCTTACATCTCTATTCCTAGTGATCTCCACAAGTTCCAGCTCATTAGGCCTAAGTCGATCTTCAACAGCAACAGCCACAACGGTGATGCCTTCTGCTCTTGCAGTATCAGCAGCTGTTGCAGGGTCATCCTGAAATGAATTGCTATTTGAGCACGCTGAAGGCAAGATTCGGGATAAAATAGGTGTGCGAAAGTTTCATCCAGTTATGGAGCTAGAGGTGGGAGAAGGTGGTCCGGAATAAAGAAGGAAAGCAAACGAAATCACCGATTATGCCCTGCAAAGAGACCTCCCCTATTTCAACCACATTTCATCTTGGGATAGAGAAGGGGCGCGTTGGACGCGTTTCACGAATCTAACTCTAGTTGTTCCATTGCCAATGGCAGTGGGTGGCAATCGGACCGCTGCCTCAAATGTGCCCGCACTTTTCAGGCAGCGCCACGTGGCAACCGACAGCGAAGGGTGGGTCTTGCGGACGAGGGTGTGGGTTGCGGGCAGGGTCGGTCCTATCGTTGGGAGTTTTTGCAAAATCTCTACGGCCCCCTCCATCACGACAGCTTTCATACGAACCCTTCTCCACAACTTTTTTCTCCTTCCAAAAACACCACCGAGCGGAGGATATATATGCACGGTAAAACGGGAAATTTCCCCCGCGCGCTCTTACCTCATTACATGTAATTTTGTGCTACCAAAACAAGTACAACCCTTCCCAAACTTCAACAAACTACGACCCCCTCCCCTTTGGTACTTGTCCCAACGTAAGGTTGACCCTGGTTGCGGGTCGGACGAGCTCACTTGTGCTTTGTCGCGCACTTCCGAGCCGCAAGAGGGGAGCGACATCAACGCTTGTTCGCCTGTCTAGTACTCCCGGGATGGAACAGGCGAGTGCCCCCAATCCCGGAGGGCCGTGTAGCAACAGAATCGTCCAGAGCCCGCGCTTGTGGTCGCGACCGCGACGTCGTGATGGCGGTGGACGAGTTTCATTCATTTCATTACAGGCGTCGCTAAATTGTGAATATTAAAGGAAGGCTAAACCGACTCCTCCCTTTAACATTTCAGTCAATACATGGGTGATTTTGGTTACAGCAGACCTTTCTCCTTTTCTCGTTCTCATATAATGCGGAAATAAATTGTTTTGTTCCAGTTTTCTGTTTATTCTGATTTAATGGTCTGAGTTCTGACTTCGCTGAGGTTTTACTGAAAAAAAAAGAAGAAAAAGAAAGAACCTAAAGAAAAAACAGAACCTAAAGAATAGAAAAACCTCAGCAAAATCAGAATTCAGACCAGAAAATTGCTTTCTTAGGTCGACAAAGTTTTTTTTTCCAGGAAACTACCGAACCCTCTCGCTGTCAAACAATAGTATATTACGCCTGACGGAGAGGGACGAATTCCGAGCAGAATGAAAACTGCTTACGCACCTCGGAAGCCCTCTTCTCCTTCAAGGGTTAGAGCTTTATCGCGAATCTGACGCAGTGTTATGGAAGAAAAAGGTATATCACCAAGCAAGATGGACTTCAATGTCTGCTTGATGAATGTAGACTGCAGCAATTTCTTTGCTCCAATCACAAACATGACAAAGTCAATTATTGCCGCGCCCATTGAAAAAGTGCCGCATTATGGCGCCGCGCAAATAACCGTGCGCGACGGCGCAATTCCCGGACGATTCTGTTGCACGCTCCCCATCCCGGAGCATGCCTTTAACAACTATTCCTTCGGGGTATGAGTCAGGGTCAACCCTACGTTGTTACGAGTAACAACGGGGGGGTCGTACTCAGTTGAGCTTGGAGGGAGGGGGTCGTACCCTCTCGGTGGCCGACAGTGGGATTCTTGGTAATATCGGATAATAGCCAGCACGTTACGTTTTCGTAAGATGACTGATACAGCATCTATAAACCACGATTCCCTCTAAATGAGCTTTCAAATGAATCAGCGAATTAGAAGGGCGCCCGAGGCGATGCGCGCACAAAGGCAAGGGATGTAGTGAGAGGCGCAATGCTGGGCTTTCAATAGCAGATCTTAATTCAACATAAAATTGGTCTTCAAGAAGTTCGGCAGGAACTAAGAAAACTCGCGTTTCGAGAAATGGCTTGAAGGAATACCCCACAATAAGTAAAAAAGTAACAACGGGCTAATATTTTGTTGAACTGCGATGCTTATCAGAAAGGCTTGGGTGCTTTTCGAAAGCTTGAATACGATGTGGTTCATTACATTCGTGTCAGCTTCCGCAAATGAAATGACCTTTGAAAGAAGTTATATGCAGTTTGAGAGGTCAAAAGGTCGGCGGTTTCCAAAAATAGTACCGCAAACGCCGCCACAAAGGAACAAGCGGGCCTAATTTTTTGAACTACTGATCTTTCAGAATGCTTGGGAGCTTACTTAGAAAGCTTGAGTCATTGTGAGTTTATTATTCCGTGTTCAGCGTTCTCCAAATGAGTGAGCTTTGAAAGAAGTTATATCCTTTGAAGGGTCAAAAACTCGTTTGCATAGAAAGTAAGAAACGTAAGTAAATTCTTATTTTAATTTTCGAAGATTATTACCCATGTTGAGAGAGAGAATTAGATTTGAAGGTTTTCCCATAATCAAAATTCGGCGGCTAAAGCTGGAATATGAGGAAGTTATTACACTTAGGAACGGGGGTGTAAAAATTGTTTGCACTTGAATGAACGTGAAGCATTATCACTATTGTCAATTGGGAGGATAATTATTTCTGACTTCTTAATAAGTTTTTAATCAGAGTAAATTGTTGTCAATATGACGAGTCCTGATTCAGCTATTTCATCTCCTAAGTTTGGTAACCTTTAGAGTAAACGATCTTTGCATGCATCTCATTTTTCGTGTTGCACGCAGCGGATGAATTTCTGTCGTGGGATTTTGCCTAAGTTTATCTTAATGACTTACGTAGAAATAAATATTGAAGGTAAACACTGTCTTACACAAATTCAAAGGGATCGTTCAAACCTGAAGGGGGGGGGGGGTCGTAAAAATTTTCTCGAAGAGTAACAGAGCTAGGGTTGACCTGGTATGATGTGCCTGGGTTGTGCAATAGGGAGACAACAGGAGACGCTAGGGAAAAGGAGCTTCTACATGTGAAAATAGAGATTGTTCATTTAACGCCATTTTCGGTGACCAGTTACAGCTCGTTTTGAAGCTACTGGAGGCTTCATTGAAACTCAAAAGAGAATCACGCGATACTTGCTCAGGAGTGAACGGCGAGACGTTTAACCTGAAAAGGCTGCTAACGTGAGATGAGCATCGGGTATTGTCCCACTTCATTTCCCCACCTTCCCTTTCTTCACCCTAGATGACCCATTGCTCGCTGAGATTCTTCTCGGTTATTCCTCCTTGGAACTTTTTCAGAAACAAATTCATTGACACGTTTTTGCCAAAGATCTGATTGTAGTACGAAACCCGACTTGAAATCCCTATAGAGTAACATGGTGTACACCTGAGCATATCCATCGGTGAAAAGTACGATGAATTTCCGTGCGTTTTTCCGTGCACCGTGCTTTCCATTTCCAAACTCCTTGATGGCGTATTGAATAGCCTCACCGGTTCGAGTTGTGCCACCTGTCGGCTCCATGCGGAAAAGCTCCCTGAAGTCAATGAATTAGATACAGAGGATGGAACGAAAACCTCCTTTTGAAGGCTTTGAGTAGATCTAAGGATGACGCACCAAAAGGATCGACACCCGGACCACAAAAGAAGGAAGGTGTGGCGTTTTGCGATGGAAGGTGGGTCAATCACCTGCCATCCTCACAAAAGCACCAGCTTCCTTTCAGGCGCTCTCATACCGTAATTTCTAGAAACTTTCTTTGTCAATTATGCAGCCCCACAAAAGTTGCTCTGGTACACGCGCCAAGCTTGTCTAATGATAAGAGTACATAGAATGGTCTCATTCATAAAGACCGGGTACGGGTGCCACTGGCATCTTGCCAGGAATGGTAACGCAAAATATCCCTTTATCATCTCAATATATCATTGTATTTGTCCGGAGAGCAAATTCAATATGGAGAATAGTAAAAAGGGAGACTTATAAAAGGTGAAGCACGTGCTTGAACATTCTGCTCGCTATCAACCTAATGTCAGGTCCATTTTTCAATTTTCGCACAGTTTCAAAACCAATTCACTTACGAATAAACTGTGGTGCTTAAGTGCTCAATATCAACATGGACGCGGTTTCAAAATGGTCAAAATATTATATCTTCGAAATATTAAGTACTCTATTAGCATTGATTTCTCGTATGACTTGAGTTTTCAAGCAAGTTTCGTGCGTCGGTCGAATAAGTCGTCTTAGCCCTCCCTTCAGCACCCATGAAAAGTCATGGCATTCAAGCGTGAGGTATATGCTTCGAATTCGACAGTTCGCTAGAAGTTGATAAAATACTCTGCGCTTAATGAGCACCTCACATCACCTTCTGAGAAAAGATGAAACAACTCTCTGAATACGACACCCTTCCCGACTTTTCAGGCAGCTTTGCAGGCAAATATTTCGTTAACACATTGACGACATCGCGCATTTGGTTTTTCTGGTTGCGTGGGACCAGTGCTTTAGCGATTCAATTCGGTGGATTTGGAGTTGCAAATACGCATTTTTATTGTTAGATGCGATAGTATATTTTCAATGATGCTCGATGTGTCTAACATACCCGCAGACTGTTCGCTTTTAATATGCACTACACTTCAACGCAAACAGGCTTATCTTCTAATCTTGTCACCTCTTCTGCTCCATCGGGGCACCCTCATTCAAACACCACCATGTAGCTGTAGACATATATGTACAAATCGAGGGATAAATTACGATTCAATGGTTTCTGTGAAGGGTTTTTATTGTTACTTTCTCATTTTGCTATCATTTCATAGAAATTTCAGAGTTTTCAACGAAATTACGAAATGACCCCAAAAAAGGGAATGTTTGCCTGGTCCTTCATTTTCTTTGAGTATTTCTTGCAACAGCCAGCCCGCCCAGAATATGATCGACCTAGACAAACCCGAATCTGTTAGGACGCCCTCCCTTGAACGCTATGTTTATCTAATCCGTTTCATCTATCCATCTCTTATTGAAAATATCACCAACTCTATCAGATCGTCCTTGTTGGCGTGCTTGTCGAAGTGGAACAACGTTTCTGTGCGACCAGGGCCCGAAAATCTTATAAGCGATACCTGAACAATTTCATATAAATATGCAACTGAAATAGATAACTGACCCATTGGTTTTGGTGAAAGTGGACCTCGAGATCCACGGTGAACAGGCTTTTGTGATGTGCCAAAGTGAACCACCCTAATCATTGGAGAAAAGAAGGAGAAGAAGGTGAGATCCAGTAGGTGAGAACCGGTATAGAGAAGTTCCTACTCCAGGTGTCCCCTCTTGAACCGATTCACAAAGATGTAACTATGTAGTGGTCACTTACGCGTACGGCATGTTCTGAGATTGGCAGGCGTCCCACAGCAGCCGCTGCGACGTCGAGATATCTGCAACGTCAGCCTCAGGTTTCCAGTTTCATTGAATTTTTCAGTAATTTGAATTTGAACTGATTGGATTTCCACAAGTTCGAAATGTTTTCGAATAAATGTAGTTGATCTTGTAAATACGAAACAGCTGATTATCACTGACTCCTTGCTTTTGTCTCCAGTACCATCTGAGAAATCCATAAGGAAGGCGATATCGGCGATGCAGCCTTAAACAAGTAGTCCTTGTTATTGGTTGGTATTATATTGCTATCAGTGGAATGCCGTTCAAGAACCAATGGCGTATGTGCTGCTGTGGTGAGTTGCCCCGAAATATCCTGTTCTGTATGGCAACTGACCAACCTGGTGGTGTTCGATCGACTGCTGTGGTTGTTGTGACTCTGACTGGCCTCGAAGTGGCCACAGCAGGTTGAACATGGGTTCGAGGAGTAGTAGCTCTAAAAGCAGGATTAAGCTATTCAATTAAATTCTCAGATAAAGCGATAGATTATGATAAAGTGTGCAGTGTGGAAGTACATGAACCAGTGGAAGCAGTAGTCAGGGGGCGAGGGAAGCGAAATGTTGCGTTTTTGTGGACAAATGTGCGCTAGCTGCAGCGTACTGGGCTTGCTATACCTTTCTGAGCTCCGCCACGCCCTGTGCCCCGCCTCCCGCCGCGGGCTGCTTCCATTATCGTTTTGATGAGGTATTCCGCTGTGAGTGCGTATCCTATGACTTTCCCATGGAACGCGTTACCAGTCAAAGCATGGCCTTTGCTGGTATGATGGTGACTATCGGCCCAACATATGTAAAAGACCTTTTAATCAGTTGCTATTGCTATTATCGGATCAACGGGCAAAGAAAAGGGTCTCATTTTGCGCCTTCTTGACGGATTTCTTTGCTTTTTTCGCCACTGGGGAATTGTTCAGCATCCCCACTTCCACCATGAACCCACTCCAATCTTATCGTGATCCCTCGCTTTAAATCCTGTCGGGCAGAACATGGAGAAGCTGCGAGCTCCGGAAACCATCTAAGCTTCTCCCTGTTCGATACACGATGGTCCCAATTAAGAACAGAGCCAATCCTCAAGTTTCGGAGGAAGGATAAAAAAAGATAACGAATTGGGTAAGGTAACATTTATTCACACTCTTGCTGCAGTAGAAGTTAGATGCATTTCTACCTCGATTGTTTCCATTGAACACTTATCCTCCCATCCACAGAGCTTTGTCCTTCCTTCTAGTTAAGCTTTTCATCCACATCTTTATGGCAATAAAAAGAAAAGAAAACCGAACCAAAATGCAAACAGATCAGTAAAACTTCTAAATAGCATGTCAAACACTCAGTGAACCCTGTTCTATGTTTTGCTAGCTATAGGTTTATAGCCGTAGTTATAAAGAATAGGGTCCACTGAAAGATTTGATATGCTTTACTTTGGAAAGGTTTTTTCTGACCTATTTGAAATTTTTGTGGATGATTTCTCTTTTTCTTTCACTGTTGCATAGTAGTTTCTAAACAATTTTTTGAGATATCAAGAGCCCATATACGGTACAAGTGAATGGCAAGCGAATATCAGCCGGTACCATCAATATCAGCCCATATCGTCCTGCAGCGCACGCCCTGACATGCCTTGAGGGCGCCACTGGTGTGTGCGTGTTGAATGGGAAACCTCAGCATGACAGAAGGCGTGGTCGGTATGGGCAGAGGCTTGATTCAAGGACCTTTATGGTGACAAGAGACACCTCTTGTTAGTGCCCCACCTCTGCTGATTTTTACTGCTAGTGAGTAGGCGACAAAATGCTCATGTATCTAACCTAATTAGGATTCGCAAAAAAAAGTATAATATACCTTTGATTAAGTATTGGTCCAAAGGTTTGAGGAGCGGGTGTAGATGCTGTATGAATTTCGATGAATGAAGTGGACACTGCAGTGTGGATTGGCGGACGATCACCTCTAACAGTTGCTCTGGAAACTGGATGAAAATACCATCACAAAATTGATCTTTTAGAATAGCTGAGCTGAAGGGAGATGCGAGGTAAAAATAAATAAAAACGTGAAGTTATCTGATCGACAGCATCAAGTGAGGTAGTAACTAGGACGACGATAGTAAACGACTGATTTCTTAGTAAACGTCCCACCTGGTTGTTGCTGGTGGCTGAGATGGCGCTAAGGAATCGTGAACCAGGGGCCGTGGAGTTGGAAGTTCCTCATGTGCGACCACTTTCTCCGGTTCGGTTTCCTTGTCCTTTCGACGGTAGACGGGACGAAATTTCGGGCTGGGTACGGTCACCGGCCTGAATTTGTTTCTCTTAAATTTTAAGTACTTCAATTTTGCCCTGGATTTTTGCTTTGTGCTACGCTATGCCTTATGATACCCATCCGGGAAGTGAGCCCTCCCTCCTATTTTCAACACTATTCCGCTTGTTTTATTGAATAACTTCATGTAAACCAAGAATCTCTTGCCTTCTGGTGGTCGGTGGCCTCGTCGTTTTCGAAAACGGTATGATTCGTGGACGAGCGGTGGTAGTGCTGGGCTGCTCGAGGTTGGCTGTGCGTTTGGTGACATCTGCCGTGTTGTTCTCAGTGAATGCTGATGGTGGTTCAGATGGAGTAGAAGACGTCTGGACCAGTGGTTGGGGCGTTGGATGCACGTCACGTGTGGCCACCTTCTCCAGTTCCTCCTCGTTGTCCTTTCGACGATAGACGGGACGAACCTTCGGGCCGGGTACGGTCGCCGGTCTAAATGATGTTAGCTCATACTTGTATCTTTAAAATATTTCACTTCTACAATGTAATGTTTCCGAGCAAGACGGACTACTGGAATAGTGACAAATGAAGGGTTCGGCGCTTAAGCGTTGCCACAGAGTCGTTGAAGGATTCATCGATAAAATCGAAGGTCGAATGAGTGGTTTTTTACCTAGTAGGACGACAGGGGACCATCCAAGGGTGCCGACCGACACGAAATTCGCAGCGAAGGATATGTCCTCGGCAATCTGGCCCTCCCTGCGGCGCTATTGGTGCACTATTGGCGCGGTCATTCCGCTCTCCTGTCTCGACTTCTGGCCGTTAAGCAGGGAGAGCTTAAGCGTTGAAGCGAGCAGCACCGTGATCGCATGAATGCCGCCGGAAATCACTAGGCAAAGAAGAGGCTATTCTTCTTCCTCAAATCACTGATGTGCTCTACCTTGATTTCTAACAGGTTGTTTTTTCATCGTGAAATACCCCTTTAAGGCAGAACGATTAAAAAGCAACCTACTTCAAATTAGGTTAAAAATGGTGAGTGGTTCAAGAAAGAAGGGAAAATCATCAGAATCGGCCCAGAACACAAGAAATAGGACCCATTCCTAGCCCGATGATTTCCGCATTGATGCGACTTGCTTGTCATGCACTCTTCGATGCTAGTGCTCTCTCTGCTATCTAATTACTCCCCAAGTATTGACTTGCGGCGAGTGGTACGAGATTCGATGGGCGTACCGCGCCAACTGCGCCAAGAGTGAGTCCTGCCAGATTACCTACGTCAAATCATTCGCTGACAAATGCGTGTCGGTCCGCACCCTCAGGAGGTCCACCTTTCCCCCAATAGGCAATTTCCGCTCCTTCCACCTTAGTTCTTATCGTAGAATCCTCCTTTAGGCATTTTGGCTTATGATTAGCGAATTTGTAGGAACCATGCGCTACGAACCGCCCGAACTTTTTGAATCATCCCTCAGCCCTTCTCCGAGCCCTATTTTTATGAGGTAATTTAAATGGAAAAAAATTATCTACTACCTCGTGGTAGTTGGTGGCCTCGTCGTTTTTGAAAATGGTATGATTCGTGGGCGAAGTGTAGTGGTATTGATCTGTTCGAGATTGACCTGTTGTCTGCGAACGTCTGCTGTTTCCTGAAATCACTTTTTAACGCATTTCATATTTGTTCCAAATTATTTAAGGAATGAAAAAAGTTCAGTTATCATGTCCTTCATTTGAAGCGGAGAACTTCAAAGTATAAGTGCAGTTTGGAGCTTGTCGCTAGAGGCCAATCGTATTGATATAGACATCTTCTTTATTTAGTTAAGCTTCCCTTACAATTATGTAGTTCAGGACAAATACTCGCTCAGAAATCACCCATTTGGTCCCTATGTGTGGACCACGCGAGAGGTGGTATAACTAGTGATACCATTTCATTCTTCCTTGTGTCACATGAAAATAAACTGTTTGGTGCTGACCTTCTTGACCGCACTGCAGGCAAGGATATCCTCGAAAGATTCGCCTTCGTTGGAGAGCTCACTGGAAAATTTGATTTGAAAACATGATTCAGCGAAATTATAGCCTATGACCACTGCTGTTATTGCTATGTACGGTCAAAAATGAGGTGAAAAGTGCAACTTTAATTTTGATTGCGTCGTTTTCAAAAGCACATCACATAGTTTAGCAAATATGGTGGTCTCCCTAATATGGAAGTAGAAGTGAAAATTTGAGCAGAAATGGAGAACAAGGAAAGCAACTCATCAAAAGCTTTGGAAACGAAGGCCTCTCCCCTGGCCGAGGAGGATTTCAAGAGCGGAAAATGAGACGGGGAAGAGGGAGAAGAAAACTGAAGGCGAGAGGGCATGAATATGAGCGAGAGCAGACTTAGCCCATGATGTCAAATCCCGAGCGAGACCAGGAACACCAGGTAAAACCCCGAACGTTCTTGAGCCTCAGCACTCCTAAATGGTTGTTTCGTGCAGCTAATTCAGCACATTCTGTGTGCTTATCTCGTGCTTGACTTTACTCAAGCTTACCTGATCGTGGAAAGTGTAATTGATACGCTCGAAAATTTTCCTTGCTTCGGGTTGTCAGTATTTAGGTCATTTATCACTTCTTATGTGATAATGATGTGATGATTATGTTATTATGCTAACTTGGTCGGTTTGGCTGTTCCAACTCTGAACACATGAATATTAGTGCTACGCGAGAGGTCCTTCCATTTTGTCGACAACGTAGTGTTCACTACCGCCTCAGAAAACAGCAATATCACCAAAGGGCGGTCTGAAAGCAGAGAGATTAGAAGTGTCCTATATGATTGCCTCAGAAATCGTACCATTTTGCCGTCGCATGATTTCGGACGTTACCATGCTTAAGTATCGTTCATAGTCACCGTCCACCGTGTCCAGCGTCGCAATCAGATCAGCTGACGTCTATTCAAGAAGCAAGGTCAAAACTATTCCCTGGTTATATAATTGCTACTTGCTTGTTTAAAGGTTACCTTCGCCATCATGAAAACATAACGACCTTCATGTCGTCGCACGGCTACTGAGGTTCGTAATCCACTTCGCTTTGCCAGCTCATTTGCCACCTTCGTAGAACGGGGTCGTGAGCGCTAAAAATGATATGTGTATCCAAAAGAGTCTTCAGAAAAGCCAAGCTTTTTGTAGGGGCTAAGTTTGCTCTCTGCACCTCCGCTTCCGCGCTAAGTAGCTTTTTTCGAATCAAGTCACACATAAATAGTATTATGCAAAAGACTACTCTCTCTCTCTGCTTGACTCACTCTTCCTTCTCGCCGACTTCGCTGCGACTGCAGGCTCCTCAAGTATCCTGAAGACACTATTCGAGAGTTAGTTGTTTCAAATGTAACCGGAGCCGATATTCTTGCTCGTCGGCGCTATGTTGCCTGCAGTCGTACGTGTCTTCTACCTGACCATTGTCGCTGCTGCGCACTTCAGCTCAGACTTCTAGCTCAGGTTCTACTGCTCACCTAACCACATCAGCAAATTATGGACAAGGACCGTTAAGCCAAGGCCCATACAAAATTGCCACTCCATTTGCCGCGCGCGACGCTGCTTGCCGCGTGAGCGGCGTGACCTCATTGGCCGACGATTGAATTGACCGTCTCCCCTGCTCACCACTCGCGTTTGCTGAAGTTATCCTGGGATGCTATTAATGGTCAGGAGAAGCTTAACTTTTTCAGGCCAGGATCTAGCACTGTTGACCTTCTATAAGATGCGTCCCTGTCCACCTTTAACACGTCTCGGAGTTTTTAAGAAGTTCATTGAGCAAAGCTGTGGCAAGAGCAGTCTAGCGGAAGACTCAAAGGTTTCCATTCCGGTCTCGTACTTTTCACTGATGACTTTTTCCATGATAAACACCTTTGCCCGTCCCTACTTCATGTAGTCGTTAAAATGTATTGTTTGCCGAGTCTGTGCACAGCTTGATATAGGTGGCTCCTCATTCGCAAAAGCCTACCGTAACCGTTTGAACTAGATTCAGTTCCTTAAGATGTCCTTAAGATGTCGTACTGACGTGCACACTCACACTCTTAGTCACTGTTAAAGTGAGAGATCGCGATTAAGTGTGTGTGCAGCGTGGACGTACATGCGCCGGTGGAGGCAGTAGTCAAGGACCGATGGGAGCGAAATGTGGCGTTTTGTGGACAAAGGTGCGCTTGCTGCAGAGTACTGGGTTTGCCATTCCTTTCTGAGCCCTACCACCGCCTGTGCTCCGCCCCCGCAGCTGCCCTTGGATTATCATCTGGATGAGGTATTCCACTTCGATCGCGTACCCTGTACCCTTCCCATAGGATGCGTTGTCAACCAAAGCATAGTCTTTGCTGAACGATAGCGGTTTTCAGTTGACCATGTGCAAAAGTCCACTTGTTTGGTTGCTAGCTCGTTCACTATCGGAGGTCAACGGGCAAAGAAGGGGCTCCCATTTCGCGCGTTCTCGACGGATTTCTTTGCTTTTTTCGTCACTAGCGCATTATTCAGCATCCCCACTTCCACCATGAATTCCGTCCAATCTTATCGTAATCCCTCGCTTTAAGGAAAAACTCAAGTAAAAAAAGCAACAAATGGCCAAAGAATTCTCATTTTTTACTCTTAGACCTCACCTCCGGAGATTCAAAAGCTGCCCAGGGGGCTATTAGTAAATATGGTACATTTATATTGCAACAACCAAGTAATCCAGTCAGCCAGAAATTGTTGGCCGCAGGGTCTCACTTTTTCAAAGAAAGGAATCCAAAATTGGTAAATTGAATCTGCATCCACATGCGAGGAAGCCTAATTTCCATAGTGAACAAAGAACGATCTCTGAAAGCTCACCTCCGACGTTGGATCCAACACAAACAGTACATCTACGCAAGCGATAGCCGTTTCACTGACCAGAAGCAGGACGAGGCCAACTGCCAGTGCTGATCGCATGTTGAAGACAACAACAGAAATCCAGTGACGCGATAACTGCTGTGTTTGCAAATCTTGGGACGAGATCTGAGATGTGCATATCGATGAGAAGATTACACGATCAGCATATTTGCGCGGAGTGGGATTGGTGAGAGCGAAGAGTTTTGGAGTGAAGACAGAATGAAATGGACGAGTTTACGAGGGGATGCCAGATGGTTATCTTAAATTGATTATCTGCATCTCGAGATTTAATGTACTTTCCAAACAAGGGTTTGCAAATGCTAGAGAATTCTCGAATATTTTTGACCTTTCAACTTTTCTCTTGCTTTGTGGGGGTTAAAAACGGACAACCAAGTCCGCTGCCATCTACAAGAAAAATTTAACTTCGAATGTTTTTTCATCGCATTTCAAGCATCTCTGCGCTTGCCCGGACATTTTCACAGTCCATGAATGAATGAGAAGTTTCAGCCTTCTGAACCCAAAACCGACTAAAATTAAAATAAAAAATGTCCAGCAAGGAGATAGCAGAACGCGGTATCATGTCCGTTGGAAACGGCATCAAATCACATCGTGGTAAGAATTAATGAGCGTATGAAAAAATTGAAGTAAAGAAAAACAGGAATAGATCTGTAAAGCTTATATGAATATTTCAGAAGGACGCTTTGGGTCACGGTCCCGTTTAACCCCGCCCCTGGCGTTGTCAGTCCCCGCAACTTGATCTGTACAGAATTGGAAACCGCGACGCGGTTCTGGTTAAGAATTGACAAGCCAGTTAATCTTTATGCTTCTGGATGCAGGGCAGATCACCATAAACAATCCCGCTATACTGACAATAGTCCGGCTTTCCGGCGCTACAGAAGGACGATGCCACTCGTCTCTTCAAAAAAAAGCGTTCTGATATTCCAATAGGCCAAAGACCACCTCGAAGCATTCACGGCAAAACTAATCCAAGACAATCTTCCTAAACTTGAGCTCATGCTTGAGGGGATCCTTAACGATAAGCTCAAGGGGAACTTACCTAGTGGGGAGACAGGCGCCTCCTAAAGGATCGCCCAGAGGTATACCCCCCTGTCTCGATCGGCACCATCCGCATCGGAGGGATTATACCTCTGGCGATCTACAGGTGTCCCCGCAAAATTACTGGCGCCTACACACACAATATATTTCAAGCTTTTACACATGAGCGATGCCGACAGAATTACACATAATGTAAAATTGCATCATCCTCACGAATGTGAAGAACCTTAATATCGTAAATACCTCCAACGCGACTATGCAACTCCGCAGTCGCTCTCAGCTTCGCGCACCGTTTCACCAGGAAATTCTCGTCTAAATTTCTTCTCGGGCTCCTTCAATGTTCTTCCAGTGACATCGACTGTGGGGGGCGGAAAGGAATTGTGATACACCTTACTGTTCGCTCACCGACCACACTAAAGCAGTGAGGTGGCGCAACCTGGTGAAAATGACGGCCGGTTCCTGCGTGCCAGGCGCAAAGTCGGGCAACTGAAACTCGGTCACGCATTGGAGGAGCTTGGCCATGTAAAGCCTGAGCACTTTTCTGCTGGTAACAACATCGGGTCTATTCCAAGGTAGGCTCGTGCCGAGCCATGCATTAACGTTTCACCTTCGAGTGTCCCGGATTTGTTGATTAACCCTCAACGCGAAAATAAAAGGAAAACTAACGGCCAACTTACCGCTGGACGTGGTGTTCCTTAAACCGAAATTGAGACCCAAATCGTGATTTGGCCAATCTTTAGCGTGGAGTAGGACTCCCTTGACAATTCTGCCCAAAATGCAATCTTTCTGGCTTATTGCCAATTCGCTCGCCTTCCGGCTAAACGGCAGCCCTTCTACCCCTCTTACAGGCCTTGCATAATGGACGCTGTTTCCTTTATACGCAGGATAACTTTCCGTATACTCTTGTGGAAACTACAATATTTGACATTGTGCCTTCAGTTGGGTATCCACTCTCGTGCATTCGAATGATCGCAGTCGCAGTGAAACGACCTCCTCGTTTTCCTGAATAATAACATAGTGGGGATTTCACACTACAATCAAAAGTTACAAGGACCTTTGGTGTTGTAAGCTACATCATCCAGCAAATGAAACGTATTATAATCGAGTAACTTTTGCAAAAGAAAAATTTCGGAATTTTGGCGGGCTCATAATTTTGGACACCCTGTAGTATGATCCTCGCGCGCGTGGAGCTTTTCGCTCTAAACGGCGCCCCGCATCACACTTCTAGCCTATAGCCGTTCAGCCAGAGAGAGCGCTAGCGTGAAGGAAGGTAGTACCGAGGTAGTGCGTCAAATGCAGAAAGATCAGCGGCCCAGGGAGAGGTCTTATTTCTCAATTTTAGGTCGTTTCAGCTTTTTTTTCTTCTTCGTGAATCCTTGACCATCTCTAACTTGAGTTTTCAATGGGCTGCCTTCCATGGTAAAGTCCGCCATCAATTGCAGTAAGCAGAAAGATCGCCCTACACGAAATTCGGTAAGCGTTGAATCATCTCCCTCATCCGAGAAGCAATTTGAGGCAGAGGAAAGGAGCCGAGCTTTTTTCGATGTGAAAGGTTAAATGTTATACCCTAGAATTTGGCTTAGAAAGTATATTCATCCGAAATGGCAGCAAAAATACATTGTACACCATAAGTCAATGTACTACATACGCTACATGACCTTCTGAACCTTGGCAGCAAGTAGCCGAAAAGAGCCTCAGGTTGGAATCCCAGTTTCATCTGCCCAACCCGATATGTCTCTGCCGCGCTTCCTCCCTATTTTTGGTATGTCTCAATGTGTATTCGGGAGGAAGTTTTGGTGGTAAATGCGGACACCAAACCATGCAGGTCGGATCCGAAATTTCTTGATCGTACACCATCCATACCAACCGGTCTTTCATCTGTCCTGGTCAGATCATATTCTCGTGCTGGGAAGGACAGAAGCATCCACTAACTTGTACATCCGGTGACGCACCGCAAGGCCAAATCGGCACTCTACATCGTCGTTACGTTCTGCACAAAGGTAGTAACTGCATGTGCGTCCGAAAAGATAGACTTGACATTAACACGATCATAAAATCATTGTGACTGATTATTTTCTCTTTGTTTTGGCACCTAAAATACGATATGGACACAGTGTCGCTTTCTATACGCTCCGGAGAAGGACGCTCATCTTCTTATAAAATGTTCCACGGGCAAACTCCGGAATTGAACTGATGCTAATAGCGCTCTCGTAGGGACAGCTTATTGGGCGGAATGACCTGCAAGTGAAAGCGAAATGCACGAGAGATCTTTGAGACACACTTGAAATTTAAGTCCCACCTTTTTCAGAGCCGATTTGTACGATGGCGCAGAGAGGCTCGGTCAAGAAGAACAAAAATACGGCGAGTGCCACGTCGTTTGAGACAGCACACTGATCTTACATCAATAGCCGATGTTCCACGCAACCTCTCGTGTGGGTGAGAAGCGTTTGAACTTGGGTCGAGGTTTAGTCCTGTAAGTATTCAGCGCCTAAGCGTGCGATTCGTGTGCGCGTTGAACTGGAAGTAATCTAGGCCAGCTAAAGACGACTCGCGATTTCCGCGTGTATCCCTGCGCTGAATCGGGCCAATCAAGGGGGTGTTTGCCTTAGAAATTCAACCTCCGAGCTGCTTGAGATGCTGTACTTTGGTTCCACCAATAATTATCACCTAGAGGCAGCATACATAAAAATTCATTATAACACAAGGAATCACATGCACAAATCGCAGTTAAGCAAAAATATGAGCAACCTGAAAAACGCGTAACAATTGTGTAGTTCACAGTACCACCAAAGTGCTTAGGAGCTTCCGTTGACAGGCAACTTTTCGCCAAGCCGTATGGAGTTTGCTACTTGATGGCCATTTAAGGAACTGAGCTACAAGTTCCGCTTGATTTCTCGGCGATCTTCAGGAATGCCTGAAGAAAGGGATAACTGACTTAAAACTGAAGAGCACAAAAGCACGAGTCGGTTATACTCAGTACTGAAATGACTGAAAACTTTTTCATGTAACAGTACAAATAAAATCGAAAAACTAATGTAATAATCATGGATGGTTCCATTCCAACCGCGACGTTTCTTACCCGTGCGGCGCATAGCAGAGGTAAGGGCCGTCCCTCGCACGAAGTGAAGAGCCAAAACGTGCTCCTACTTTTTGACCTTTGACTCTGATCTTGGCTGTGCACTTAAACATTTCTGAAGGTTTCAAAATCTTTGCTTGTAGTTTGTGCTAGAGTCCCTTGAAGAGCGTGTACTAATTCAATAGCAAAAGCAATGAGGTGATTCTCTAGTTCCAGAGTAAGTTGGTGATGTCTAGCCTCTAGCAGTTGTTGCACGCCGCCCCGCCTCCACATGGCGTGACTTGACCATTTGCTAGCTGGCAATAACACGAAGCAGTGCTCTTATCAGGAAGGTCTTTCAGGCGTTACAAGCTTTTTGAAAACGGTCCATTGCATGATAAGGGGCAAGATCGGAACCCAGAACATGTAATTTTTCCTGACCGGCCCTCTGAATCCAGAAAAGGAGGTCCCTCTCCGATTCCTCGTGTAACAAATTTTTTGTCATTTCGAGTTGACGTGCCAAAATTCGCCCTCAAAAATGCGAGTTGGATGCAACCACATAACTACAGAAAAAGACTGTTTTCAAATAAAGCTCGTCAGCCCCTGGAAAGACCTTCTGGTTAGACAACCATTGCTCATAGTTCGTTTGCAGAAATGCTGACCTTCTGTAGCACTTTTGACAAGAGTGAATAATAAATGAATTAGGATGAGGATACTAGCATTGAGCAGCTTTCACTTGACATGAGAGGCATGGTGTTTTGTAACCATATGTAACTTCTGTAAGCTGTTAGAAGTTGTAAATACGCGACCAGACTTCTAACGCGAGACCCCACATCTCATTGCGAAACATTAGTTTCACCTAATCCCGCCATTTCCTCTATGTTTGAGGAAACTTGCGGCACCAATCGCCGAATGCTCTCGTGCACATCACTGCGGGAAGGAAATCAACGATATGTTTCAGAGACTCCCACATGAACAGTTCTCGTTGAGAATGCAACGGATACTGAGGCGAGGAGTGTTATCGCTTCTTTTTCAGCAGAATATCGTTTTTCCATGTGACAATGTCTCTAAAAGCATGAGAATTTATGATTTTTGATTTATTATCGGAAATATATCTAAGTTAGAACACAATATCAAGATAGAGCCAGCAAGTCCAGATAAGTATTAGGTTGAAACGAAAAGTTCTGGCAACACTCTAAAACGCTCCCTTCCGCCTCTTAAAGGAGGATCACGATTATAATATGAGGGTCGAAGAAGGGAACTGAACCTAATTGGAGAAAACCACGGACCTCCTGAGGGTGCGAACTGACGCGCAATTTGGCATGAAAGCATTTGACTTCCGCGACCTATCATGCCTCAAGACTGACGGTCCGGCGATCTCCGCCCACCAATCATTGTCACTCGCCGTGTTCGATTACTGGCAAGTGATTAGATTAGGCTGAAGAGCGTAGTGTTGAAGAGGGCACACGATGAGAGTCGCATCAAATGCTCGAATTAACACGGGCAGGAAGGGGTTCTCGGTTCTGGGCCGTTTCTCATGTTCTTCCTTCTTCGCGCGTACCATCACCGATCCCTAAGGTTACTATCAATGAGTTGGCTTTTTCAATCGTGATTTCGTCACCTTTGAAGCCTTTTTCCGAAGCTTTAATCCACGTGGTGGATATACAGTACTGCAGTCACAGCTATCTAAAGGAAAATTCGAGAAACCTCGACGCACTACGTGAAATGCCATACTCGAGTCACGTGTCTTGTACAAATGTCCCACACTATGGATTCGTGTGAGACCAATACTATCTGCAATAAGCTTCAACAGGCATGGCGTTCAACACGCTAGCAGCGTGTTTCACCTCTACCAGCGCTCTCTATCTTCTGATATTTTTAATAAGGAGCCACCGCGTCCCGCAACGAACTCCATTACAGATAGGGATTCTCGTCTTACGTTCTTCCTATGTAATTTGTATGCGATTGGGCGCTAAACTGAACCTGGAGAAATATTTCTTCCGCAGCGTTCAATTTTTGCGAGAACCATTTTCTGCAGGTTGTTCAACGCACCAGTCTGACTTGTTTCCTTTGATAGAAGAGCTCTTGATCTTAAATAATGTTCTAATTTGAAACTCAGGAGCTCAGGGATAGCCCTCGATACTTCCTTCATTGTATTAGCATTTTCCGAGTGTGACTTTTTTAACGACATCGTCAACAATTGTAGGCAGCTAACCTCTTCAACGTTTTCCGACCCGACTGGCGGACGTCTCAATGAATTGCATGAATTTTTCATCGCGAAATTCTGAAATTGCAATGATGGGGTTCCAAATGGAGAACCAGTACATGCTTTAACATCTCCGACCTTTCGCAATCACCTTATCCCCACCGGGCAATATAAGTGAGATAGGTTAGATTTGTTTCGTTACAAAGATCCGGGCAGCAGTCGTAGCAATGCATTTGAACGAGGCAAAGTATTCCTTTCTGTAGAAACGGGCGATACCCTAGGCGAAGGATGGAAGACCTGTCGTGTGCGTGAGCGATTTCCATTTTCTCAAAATTCCTGCCAATCCAAAGCTGGTCCGCTGGTGGCTGCTCGCCGTCATCTTGCGCCAGCCATTTTGTTTCTACAACATTAAAACTGTAGATCATTGATGGAGATAACACAAAATATTCCGAAAGAAATTGCTAGGAAAGTTACGTGGAAAAGCCTAATGCGGACACGATTCACTCCCGCGGTCACCCTTCCACGATTCCCCTGGCATCAAGGAGAGAATACTCCGTCTGGTCCACATCGAATAGCTGAGACTAAGATTTAATCATCAAACCTCTCTGGCCGCACCGCTATCGGAGCCTCTATCATTCCAATTACGATTTGCTTCCTCACTTTCAGCTATCGATCCGTTATATCCCCTGTCAGCCCCATTCAGTGGAAAAAATAAGACCTCATATTGGATCCATTGTATAGCTGACTTTTCGTGCCGGATCCAGACAGCATTTGTTTCGCTACCAACAGCTTTATCACGTCATCACCAGCGAACCTTTCGATATTTTTGAGGGGCCAAATAGGCGTAGCCTATGCGAAGGTCTTCTGTAAAAAACCGCCCAAATAAAGCTTTAAACAGAAAACTGGAATTGGTAAAAATGATGATATTTGAGTTTTAAGAGACCTCCATTCGTGATGTGCGAACCTACATCAGGATTCCGTGGGCGCATCGATAGTAACTAGAAGGCAAGAGTTGAAATTGTTCTGACCTGGCCCCGTATCCCCTGAAACGATGACATGATCATTTTAATGTCATAGGAGTGAAGTAAGAATGCAGCGCTGGACGAGTACTAGAGTAAGTACCACGAGCTGTAAATAAGGTGTGTGATCAAGTTCTGCCTATTTTTTTCAATTAAGCATCTCCTTCGGTACGAATGATTGTCAGGATCATGGCGCAATGCGAATCAACACAACTCCAATTCCGCCTTCTTTAACTTCTGTGATAGGATTCCTAGTTTATTCAGCGTAAGATCAACTTCAACAATTTTGCAGCTTATCGTACAGTTGTCGACCACCATATGGCGGACTTCTGCAGTACCGAATCAGTAATGCACTTGATCCGCAGGGCGAACTGTAATTCTGGGAGAAGAGGGTAAGCGCTCATCGCGTTTTCCAAATACGCAATAGATTTTGCATGCTAGTATAAGGCTCTCACGTGGAATCAAAACTGGGTCCATTCTCGCTTCTTGTGCGCCAGAAAGGAATGAAGAATTTGCTTGAAGTGAGTGATTGCGCACAAGAGTAGATGACCTTCCGGCAAGAGCACCCGGTCCTGGTTATGGTGAAACCTGCTAATGGCGCTATTGAATAGATATCTGGACGCTCTTAACTAAAACTCAAAAGTTTTGTCCCACGGAAAATCGAGCTTTGGACCATTTCTCCGCCATTTTTTGGTCTTTACGGGGCTACACACCGAAAATGGACCTCGGTTTTGTAGTCAACGCATGAGTTTCCATAAGATGCAGAAAAGAGCTTTGAAGAAGCGCTCCATACCTCGAAAGACCTCCCTTGTGAGACTTCCCCGGAACCAGGAAAAAGTCAAATCAGATCTTAGGAAGGAATAATTTCAAACAGATTATAAGGAGATTAGAAAATTTGCCATTGGTGGGTTATGCTTGCATCAAAGGGATGCAACACAACCCAAATTTTGTGAAATGATCATAGCTCCCCGAAAACTGGCAAAAAAGCGTACAGAGGCTATCGGAGTAGAAGAACTCAAGCCCTTTCAAAATTTAGTCTCGCTGCTCGATTACGCATTTGTAAGTGGTGAGCCAGACTGGTAACATATATGATAATATTCACACGACGTGTATGTTTCTAAGGACTGAGAAAGTGGTTCCTCATATACAGGGGGGGGTGGCAAAAAGAGTCACTTCCCTTCACCTTCAAACAGGAATGATCAGAGCTGCGAAATCAGACCAAATGAGCCCAACTGAATATTAAAGAGCACATTCTAATCTATCAAAAAAAGTTAAATAGCAGCCTTCTACACCAACGATATTAGAAGAGTCCCCACTGAAACATGGTTTACGGTACGAGCTCAACAAGGTCGTCGAGGTACCATAGACCATTACAAGGTCCCTGAAGCGCTGGTCAGAAGCGGTCTTGCACAGTCACAGCTAGTGCCTCTTAGAAGTTATTCACCAGTCAATTGCTTGAAGAAATTATGTATCAGCTCCAGGCCGGAGCGATTACGGTAAGCCTCGCTGAGCTCGACGATGATATGACTCATATTCTGAAGACGGTGGGGCAGTGAAAGAGGGCCTGCTTCTGCTTTGGGGTGTGGGGGGGGGGGGACAGTCAAGGAATATTTTGCCGTGTAACACTCACCAACAACGGCATCCTGTGCGAGGAAAAATGTGATGTGCGCCATGGGTGAAGTGAATCCTTTTTGCCTGTATATGGGTTTCAAGAATCAGATCTCTCTTCAGGGGAGGATGAAAATCTGCCCTTTCAAGTAACTCTGTGTTTCAAGACTACAAAATACCAGTGGGAAATAGGTCTCGGTAGTACCCCAATCACAGCATCTTCAACGTTAGTAACAAAAATTACCATGAAACTCACAAAATCGACTCCTATCGTGGTCGAATAAGATTGGTTGAAGACGTTCTCAGTGAACCGCAACAAAAGCGACGACTTTCCTACTGATGACTCCCCGATCACTAGCAGTTTGAACAAGTAATCACTAAAAGGTAAGAATCAGTGTGAACAAGCCTAATTGAGCAAATCCTTCCCGGAGAATTCTTGCATTCTTTCCCATCATGAATGTGTCGGCTGTGATTACTAGAGACAGCACACGAAGTTTCAAGACTCACTTCCCGGAGAGAAACACACTTACGAATATCACCCTATATGGACGGTTGTAAATAGGTCACGCGGCCAAAGCCGTATGAAATAAATGCCTGTAACTATATGCAAATAAAAAATAGAATAATATAATATATTGCAATCATATCCAATAAGCCAAGAGAAGAAGCGAGGTTAAAGCGTGCGATTCTGGCAGAGTAAGACAAGATCGAATCAACTATAAATAATAGGGCAGTAGAAGTGTGAGAAAGCGCATAAGCAATACGGTCTAAAGCAGTCCTAGTGAACGCATTCACATACCAAGTGAAGCGTCTCCGCAGCCAGTATTTTGACACATGTTCCTGCGGGAATTTGAACATGAAGCAGTCTTTTCCGTTTTCGAATTGTTTACCAAAAAACAAAAGACATTTTGTCCGCTTTCTTACTGAAACAAGAGGTCTCAACCAGGATAAATGGTATTAGCATAGAACCATGATTTTTCTTGGATAGATTCCTTTAAGTTTCTTTGTTTCATGATTTAACCTCTCCAGTCACATTCTGCTACGCTGGAATGTAGCGTCAATGGAATCGTCCACGGAAACCGCACTATTCCATATCCCCCGTAAATCGTGAGCATGAGAACAGTACTCACGATAATAACGATGAAAATAAAAAGCTTTCGCTTTGATAAACATCTCGAAAAATTGTGAAGACTGTCACGCATACAAATTCCACCGCACTTCTGTCACTGAATGTGGCAGCGAAAAGCTTCCTATTGCTTCTTGTAGTGTCGTCACTCACAACTCGTCATGGTCTCTTTACTTTAGGGAAGAACATCCGCTCTTTTCGTGATCTTAATTTGTCGATCGTTTTGTTTCTATTTTTGAAATTCGAGCGTTTGGTATTTTTTCGATGCACCGCCTATTACGTGGGCTCCAAGGAGAGCTTCTTCCTAAGCGCCATTTTGGCTCCGCCCGATCTACCGGTGGCCGTCCGTGCAATTTCCATAGGTTTGCTCTCTGAAAATAAATTTTCTAGCGCAAAACTTTTTACTTTGTCTCTAGTAATCACACCTGACGTATTCATGTTAGGATGGACAGCATGAATTCTCTGGGCGCAATTCCTTTTAGGTTAGTCTTGCTCCAGTGCAGAAAATATTGTATTTCTCACACTATAAGCTGTGAGCAAACTCAAAAAAACTCAAAACTCAAACAAACTCAAAAAATCTTACTATGGAGTGTTCCTTAGTGAGCCTTCGGATAACGACATTAATCTGCAAAGAACATAAATGTATAGTAACGATTGACTAATAGACAGTTTATTCAGTAAAAGGCGACTGCTAGGCATGATACTAAAGTAACCAGCCTTAGGAGAGATCGGCAGGGTAGGTAGAGTCTGTTCTCAGATTGGAAGAGTAAGAAAGATAAAGGGTAACATAACTGACACTGATGAATCCCTTTTTGGGATGAGCAAAGTTTTACTTTCATGTAGGATCGTAGTGACATTTTGAATAAGATTTGACCTATGCAATGACTTGGGGTGGGTAAACGATGTAAAACGCGCAACAGGCCTCTTCCACCGAGCGTCCTTTCACTAAAACGCTTCTAGCCGGTAGGTAGTGAGGCTACGAGGCCTTACCAAAGGTGGCTGCTTGGGAGTACACAAACCCGGACCGAAAGTCACCATGATATTTATCCAAATTCAGGGGACTTCTTATTTGTGCAGCACT